>NW_010587481.1:1935-39897 GCF_000705375.1 Tinamus guttatus
CCCCCCCGAATTCCTCATAACAGGGCTGCTGTTTTTTTGTTCGGGTTTTTCCGGAGAGAAATAAAAATACCTGCGCTCCATGGTTGGCTGTCTCACGGGCAGGAAATGACCAAGTGTCACCCTTCCAGATTTACTGTGCAGGGAAAAACATTGCATTCAGTGCATGTGCGCTGTGTTTTGATTTATACCCAGATTTATAGCAGTAAGATTTACACCTGATCAGCACTGCACATATATAGGACACCTGAAGCTTCAAGAATTTTTACTGCATGTTTACGCATACGGTACAAAACTGATTTCATCGGCACCCTGACTTTTGGCAATCGAGCACTCCCGCCTGCACCCACGCTGTCGATATTCAAACTAGTTACGTGAAAATATTAGACTTCATCAGACAAGAAAACTGGGTAGAAAATGCCCACAGACACCAAATATTACATAGTCCTCATCTGTTAATAGATGAAAACCATGTTTAATTGTACTTTCTTTCACTTGAGTGTCCCATTTTTCAGTTTGCATCTCATTTTCTAATGACAGCTAGAAAATTGCAACTTTCTGCACTTAGGTGATGAGGATCATGAAGCAAATATTTGCCGGAGACAGGGTGGCTGCTCTCAGATGGAAAGCTGTAGTATATTGTATTTTATATTCCACTGTGCATATTAATGTGCTTTTTTGTCATCTTATAGAAATATGTTTTCATATGATTTTGATACAGCACATATTTTACGTTCTGCAAGGACAATTCAATAAAAGCTTTTTAATACTGTTTTTGTCTCTCATTAATGGTTCTTCTGAAAAAAACCTTTAAAAGCATAAATTCATGTTGTTTCATAATTTCTGTTGCTATTTTTTCCTTTTTATTTCACTCTATTTATTTATTTCTATATTAATTTTTGTGATATATAGTATCAATAAAACCCAGTACCTTAGGGGGAAAATAGTACTTGAATTTAATAAGGTTGACAACATTTTATTTTTAAATTCTCTGCTAGGCATTAAAAATACATTTACTGGCTGATAAACCAATACACACTCTAATAGCAATTTATTGAGACTATGATTTTAATGATTGTCATATAGATGTCAACATGTTGAATTGCATTGGAGATTTGAAAACACGAAACAATATTTCATATGCACTGCACTCAAGATTAAAGCAAAAGAAGGGAGGTAATAAATGACACATCCATATCCATAGAGGATATGGATGTGTAAGCAATGCTTAGGTTTTTCAGGAAGAGCCAAACTTGCAGCAACACCTTCTGATGCTCATTTTTTGCTTTAAAGCTGTGTCTTTTTTTTCCAGGTGGCAGAGGTTTCTGTTGTCAGTATTGTTTGTAAAGCTGTTATGTATTCAAGGTTGTGGTAATTTCTTCTCTGGACCTGAGAGGATGTGGGCTGTTGCTCCTTGATCCCTTTTCACAGTGTTGTTCTTGGAAGGCAAGCTGTTCTTCAATGCATGTGGGTGCTGTGTATGCATAAACTGATTAATTGCTCCTGCACTAAGAACAATAAATAATGCCCAAAATTGCCTTTTTGGCAATACCTTTTTGTATTTAAGAAATACTTTATCTGGAAGAGCACAGCAAGGAAGCAACACAGTGGGAACATAAATAGGAAGATCTACCTTCTACCCATCTCACATAGCTCCACAGCGCAGAAAGTTCTTCAATTTTCATCTGCAGGAGAAGATCTGCTCTTCCCTCTCACCTCATTTCGGCATCTCTGCTCAGAATAACCATGGACTTAAGCAGGTGCCCCATCGATTTAAACTTAAAGGTAATCATATACAGTAAGGGAAGTTTCTGGGGCTGTGTTTACGAACTCCTCTAGGTCATTGCCTTTCTTGATTTCTTGGACTCACAAAACAAAAACACGACTATAGTGAAGGTAGAATAACCATTTAAGGAAAAAAAGAACACACTGAAAACCAAAAAACAAGCAAACAAGAAAACCCGCCAACAATTAAAAAAAACTTAATCTGACAATGCAATGACCAGGATGAGCATGTAAGAATTTCATAAATATTTACTTTTTCAGAATATTTTCTGACAAGAGTAAATCTGAGGTACCTCAGACCATGGGCAGCTGTAAAAAAAAAAGATCTGTAGAAACAGCTAGAAACGTATCTATCAGGCAATATAGATTAGATATTTCTCAAAAAGTTGTAGTCTCCTTAAAGTCGTGAACTTGATGAAAAAAAATGTTTGAGAGTGGTGTGCTATACAAAATGCCAGAGTAGATGATTGTTGTAGTATTTCCAGGTTTGCAGTCTGATTCACTCTCCAAAACGTTTATGTTATTTCTATTTCACAAAAATCAAGTTCTGTGCTGAAGAATATAGTGTTTTGCACTCATAAGACTTGCATAATAATTACAGTCTGAAAAGCTTTTCGCTGTCTTTTAATTTCATTGACTTTTATTTTCAGTGCAATATTAATAAATAATAAACAGTTCCTTGCGGATAGGACGAGTTTTTTTTTTTTAATGTATTTCTTTTCCTATTGGACATACAAACTAAGGACAATAAAAGTGACAGGAGATCAGTTCTCTGGCCACTGTGAAGGAAGAGGACTTGCTCCTCTTCTCTGATTGGGATGGAAATCTTTCACTTTTCTTGCCTGAAGTATTAAGAGGTTTTTCTCCCTCCCTTCAAAATATCAGTGAGGCAGACCCCAAATAATTCACGTTTGTCCCCTACATTTTCAGGAGATAACTTATATCTTAAGGAGTTCTTCATGCCCTTTTGTTTCTTTGTTTGTTTTTGTTTTTTCTTTGTTTTGTTTTTCAGAATTAAAATTAATTAAAATTATTTTCAATTGTTAAAATTTCAAAATTTTATGTTATAATATACTGTTTTCTCCCCAAAAAAAAAAAAAAAAAGAAAAAGAAAAATAAGCAAGCTTGGTTTGAACATTTACAAAGGGCAGGTAGGAAAGGGTGATATGTCAAACTTGTGCTACACTTTGGACTGTAGCTCATCTGCTAATATTACTGGGAAGGATTTCAGGTTCTAGGAGTACAAATACATTTTTATAGTTGTTCTCCTTTATTTCTTGGAGACCCAAATACAAGCGCTGCTTCACTATCCCTGTCTGTCCCCTTAGATTACGGTTGGATACAATGACTTCTTAAGATTTTACCGACTCAGGTCACTTTAATATTTTATGAATTTTTTCAGAGAGGCAGTCTGAAGAGTTCTTTGGCTATTTTAAAATGTGCATTAGTATGCCACATTAATTAGTGCAGTCATCTGCAAGAGGCAATTGCATGGTATATACCACTTCTGCATCAAGCATCTTGTTTTTATTCAGGGCACGAGATAAATGAATCGAAAATATCTTTGAAATAGTAATTTAAAATACATACATTCCTTAAATTGCATATAATCTAATATGTCCCTTTAGTATCACTCTAAGAAGATAACTGATTAATGGGAGAATTCTTGGCATATGTGTTTCTTGATGTAAACAATTTTCAGAATAAACCACTGCTTTATTAGATTAATGCATGCATATAAATCTTCTAAAATATTACTGCTTGGTAGTAAGGGCAGAGCAAGTTCTTTCACATTAAATTAAATAACTCAAGTTCCGACTAACCTAATGGCTCTTGTTGAAAAAATATTAGATTTTATTTGTTACTTAAGAGCTATAGAGCACAAGGTAAATGTGTATGCTTCTTAAAAATTTGATTTCATATCATTAAGATAAATATCTCTTCTGAGATAGCTCTCAGCTCACCCAAATCAGTAGTCAAGATGCACAACAATGCTTTAAGCATTTTATAGTCACTTTCTTTCTCTGCTATGTTCTCTAGGCACAGCTTTAGTCTTGAATCTATTGCTTTCTAAAATAATGAAAGTTTATAATTTAGCTAAGATGTTTACATTTATAGAACTTCTTCTGTCACATGTGTTATTGCATGTATGACCAGGACATTTCTTTCAACTTAAAGCAGAGTTGTTACCACAGGTAACTAAATAATCTTAACTTGCAAGAAAAAAATAAAAGTTTTCTTTTTTAAAATGTGTATCTTCTCATCCAAAAATGTTAATCTTCAACATTTTTCACCATCAGCTGCAATTCATATAGTCACTTTAAAAAGTATTGACAGTTGTATGAATCAACTTGGTACTTGTATGTTGGTACTTGTTTGGTACTTTATCATATTTCTAATATTGAATAGGCAAATTTTAGTTTGAGCGTGGGAAATATGTAGTGCAAAATAAAAGCTTTCCTTTTGGATATGGTGCTATCATCTGTTTTTTGCATTTATCTCAAAGCCTGAAAAGTCCACTGGGTGGAGGCATAGAGCTGAATTTCGTCAGACGACAGCAATTCATGGACTAATAAAGATTTAAAAAAAAGAAAGAAAAAAAAAAGAAAAAAGAAGCAAAAAAGAAGAATATTGAGATCAAAACTGATGGATCTGTTTAACATAGCCTGGAAGACTTCCCTGAATTGACCATTACTTGAAACTGTACTCTGCTTTCTTAAAATCAGCTATTGCCTGAAATTAGTCCTGGCACGGAGAACCCTTCGTGAAGGGTTCAGATGTTTCCCTTGTTTTTAGTTGCAGCTTGCCAGTTACAACTTTTTTAGACGAAAGGGCTTTCTACTGTAGCAGCTTATGCTTACATGTACGCATCCTAATCTAAGCAGAGGTTCTATTTTAGCTCCAGACCTTTCCCCATCACCAGAGGATATGTTAATGGATCCAGTAAGCAATGTCCAGGCAAATATCAGGGCACCTGTGAGAAATGGCAGCGCTGGCTGCATTAGCTGCAAAATTCGTTACGTTATTCGTTTTCTCCTGCTTCTATTTTTCACACCTCAATGTAAATCAGAAAAAGATTGAGATTTCCTTGTTGCTGGAATTCACTCTGGAGAGTAAAATGGGCATTTTCGCCCTAACCAGTGTGCTCTGCATTCAGATTTGGAGGTGGATCAGATGATGTGGTATCAGGTTCTTCCTGCCCAGCAGCAGGTCTTTACATTTTGTCTGGCCTGAATTTCGTCAGGTTCTTGGCAGTCCCCTCCTCCAGCTGGATCAGGTCCATCTGAAAGGCAGGATGCCTCCAAGCACTCTGATTCACATCCCCGATTTGGTGTCACCAAATGTGCTCCATCCCTTCCTCCAGCTCAGAAAGAAAGCTATCAAACAGGACAGGTCCCAGGCCAGGCCCCATGGCGCTCCACTTTGACCAGTCTCCTGGTGGGCTTTCATGTTCCCTACCCTTTAAGCCCAACAGCTTTTAACCCATCTACCAACCTGTAAGCAATATTTTTTTTGAATGGAAATCAGGCAGTGTTTTTATCATTTTGTTTTCCTCCTTTGGCAGTGAACAGAAACACTTATTAAAGATTTGAGCGTTGTGTTTTTCTTTTTACTGTATTCGTGGAATTGCATGGATAGGAATACTTTCGTTCTAGATAGACCTTCAAGTAGTCTTATTTTTCCATACTGACATCTATAGACCTTCCTTTTTATCCTTTAATTTCCCCTACTGATTTTCTACAATTTCTTGTTGATATTCATTTCTACTAGCCTTCTTTTCTTCCTTCCTCTTGAACATAAAAAGGAAGCCTTTCATTAATCTATACAAGTGTGATGCATACATGTAATAAAAATGAAAATTTAAAGTACTAATTTATGTGCATAAATTCAGTTCATTTAGCATTGCTGAAAGTAATGAGCTTCATAAAATATGTACTGATACTCCACACAAAAATAGCAATGGCTTTCACAGTTGTAGCACCTAAAATCCTGAAGTGTATATATATATATATATTAATCTACTACATCACACTTGAGAATTAAGGTGTAATATCAAAAAGAGGTAAAGAGTGGTTTTATCACTGACTTTTTTTTTTAATTGGTATCTACTGGGCTAAGCGTATTCTAAAATTTATATATAGCAATTCCATATTCAAAAAGAAGTTCATTCAGCTCAGTAGTATATAATATAAATAATATAATAATTTTAATAATATAATAAATAATATAATATAAATAATAAATAGCAATCTGGCTTTCTGTTATACATCATTTATTCACCACTATTCACCAAATGCTCTGGGAGAACATATTTCAGTCATTCACAGTTATGCACCCTTTGCTCCATACCTGGGGCATTTGAATCTGAGATTATATATTTGTATTCTGATTGTTGTACAGAAGCATTTTAAACAGCAGAATTATTGATAAACAGTTGCCAGTAACGATTTTTTTCCCAGTATATCTCTACAAAATGAATACAATTATTTTAAAATTATCAATTTCAGAATAGCATGTTATACAAGGGAGTCCTCAATATCTCTTTTGACACTCAGTGACAGAATAAAATGACTCTGTGCATGTGGATTATTTAAAGTGTGAAAACGACACATATTCAGCAAACAGCATACGTTTTTCATTATCTGATTTTGCTTTGGATCCATGTTGTAATTAATGTATTTTAAGGATTATTGGGCTACAGGGCAGTAGCTATGTTCTTTGCAGAGAGGAATAAAATAAAAGTTGAAAATAGATAGTTAAGGAATTGCTATCAAGTTGAAGCCATACAGCTGAAGTACTTATTCTCTTTGTTTGACCATCTATTTTGAAGGCTGCTGTTGTTTTTTTACAGCCCTTGATACTAGTAATGTTCACATACCTTTGCTTTTCCTCTAATACACTGCTGGTTGTATTGTTTCCCAACTTGAAGACTGGTTTGACTGGGCTTGTCCTAATCTGAGATTGTTGGGTCAGTCATGAGGAAAAGTGACATTCAGGACTGAAGATGCTGCTTTTCCACTCTGTCCATGTCACAAAAAATGAGTCCAAGCCTTTCCTTCACCTGTCTCAGAAGAAAAATAACTGCCATACAAAGGCTAACTATTGGGGAACAGAAAAAGAAATCAATAATCTAATCTGATGTTTCTAGATAGCCCCTTTTTGCAGTGTTTCCATGTCAATGTCTTCATTATGTTTCTTAAATTGGGGCTTTACAGTTCTCCAAGGTAAGAGAGAAGGGGCACCAACTTTTTGTCAAAAAGATTTTCCCATCATAAATCCTCTCCCACAGAGCTTCACAGTACTCATTCCCCAAAAGAGCCATAAGGCAACACATCTTTCCAAGACCCAGAAACTCCCTTCTAGGTTGGCCGTTCTCTTGGCCTCTGCATTTTTTTTTGTGTGGAATAAAGAGAAATCTCTACATAATGGAGCACAACCCATTTGGAACTGGTCACTATTCTGATTCTTGCTTTATCGGTGTGCAGCATGATCCTTGAAAAAAATGCCTGAAAACTGCTACTGTGAATTTACTTCCCTGGCTTTAGCCAACACTATGGGACCCACCAACATTCTGTCTTTGTAGTCACAGGGATCGAGAGAGAAGTCTGAACTGGCAGAGCTCATTGTTAGATCTATTAGGGGTAACTTGCAAACACCGTAAAAGTCATACTAGCTAGCAATGAGCTGTAGAATTAGGATCTCATTATCACATTGTACGTTAATGTAGAATAACAAATCTGACATCTCACAGAGAATAAAGTGACAAAAATATTGTCACACCATGTTTAAATTCACTAGACATGCTTTAATGACAAAATATTGGATTTTTTAAGCTTGTTTCGCTAAAAGAAAATTACATTTTTGTCAAGAGTACTTTGTACTAATTGTAGTAAAATTATCCTGATACATTTCAAAAACAAAAAAATATGATTAGGTGTGATGAATAGAGAGAGTTGAGGTAGTGATATAGTTGGATTTTCAATGTTTTTTTTTCCAGTGAGCCCAATTTCTCTCACTCTATTCCTTTTGTTAACCTTTTCTGTCCCCATTCCAGTCTTTTGTTTCTTGATCTGACAGCTCTCTTCAGAAGACCTGATAGACCTTGTGGCGCATAGCGCTTAATTTTATGTGTCAGTAATTTTTGAGTTTGTATAACCTGAAAACAAGTTTTCTAGAACTCCAAATGCACATATTTTATTTCTTCCTGCTAGTGTATGAGGATAGTAACACTAATCGAGTGCCTCAAGACCTTACTGTCTCTGTGACAGAGAACACACGGGTTTTTATGACCTCGAGGAAAATATGCAGTCAATTCATGCCGAATGTCTGTTTTGTCATTACATTCTCCTTTTGATGTAATTACTTAGGGACATCTTGCTCTGCTTGGAAATACAAACATCAGTGCACAGGGAATATATCTTATAACAAGGTTAAGCCGCCTTCCCTATAGTGTGGAGGAATAAATGCCTCCCTTCAGCTGTCCACATATAGGGCTATGTCTTTGAAAAGCAAATCTGGCTGGTGTGGCAGAGACACACAAAAGCATTTTGTAGAACTTGCTGCTTTCATCCTTTTCATTCATTTCAGGGCACCTTGGAGTGAAAGGAAAGCCCACTGATTCTGCTAGGTTTGAAGATTTCAGCTCGCTTCAGAGGCAGATTTGCAGGAATGGTATAGTACAATATTAGCAGAAGTGTTATGATCCCAGATTTCCTTTGCACATCCCAAGACATGTTTTCCTGGGAGAAAGCAGAAGAGTCATTTCCAAGCAATGTAAATAAATTTACTGTCTGAATAAATGTTTGGCTCTTTGCCTTAAGCCACTAGATCTATGCAACTTTAAGAAAACTGGGTATAGCAAACAAACTGAAATCTGCAAACCTCAGAAAAAGTTCACATTTGCGTAAATTGAAGCATCTTATAAGATCAACCTAAAATAAGATATATGGATTATTTATAATTTCTAATGTTATCAGTATTTTCCACAATACCATCACAACAAAGAACACTGTATTATGTGAATTGGGAGGTTTTGTGCCAAGTTATAAATTTCATATGTTTTTCCAATGATACTGTGGAACATTACAGAAAAAAAAAAAATCACACACCCAGATTGCTGCATAACAATATGACCCTACTTTTTAAAGTCATCTTTTGGAGGTTCCCTTGAAGTAGTTTGTGGGACCTCAAAAGTGCATGTGCAAATTATAAGCTAAAAAGCTCAGTATTAGCATCTGGGCAATCTTCCTCAAAGCTGGGATCTGGGTGCCAAAGTCAAACCAGAAATAGCCACAGGTTAGAAACCCATGGCTGCAGTCATGTTCAGGAAAGAGGGAGATGAGAGCGAGTACAGTGCCCTCCACCTTTTTAGCTACAAGTCTTTCCATACAGATCTCTGTGAGCAGCCTACACTCGATGCAGTGTGCCCTGGCAGAGGTAGGTAACTCACTCCCTCCTTTGGGGAAACTTGTGGTTTCTTTTTTTGTCTAGCATCTAGCTAAAACTGACAGGATCAAAGAATCTGGTTTTAGTACTGTTTTCTTTTTTCTTTTTTTTTCATCAAGAAGAAAAATGTGTGGATAAATTCAGATCTAACAAGTCTGAGTTTCTGTGCAGCTTCTCTGGTTTTAGTCTAAACTTGGAAATGCAGTCAACAGTGCAAGCAGTACATTTCTGGTAAGGGGTGGCATTAGTCTTTCAGCGTTTGTGAAGTTGTAAAAATAAGGCTGTCTTGATGGCATGAAGATTGTAATATAAGAAAATATGAAGACTGTGAAGAGTGCTACAAGTTCCTATAAAGAGCTATTCAAATCACTGCTAGCACGGCATTTCAAAACCTACAAAATGAATTTAAGTTGTTAGGAATCAAAACCGGAAATATATGTTGTTGTTTGGATTTAAAATTGTGATAATATAAATAAATGACTCTTTTTACAAGATTTTCTGCTTACATTTCACGATTCATATATTCTCTTGGGTTTCTATTTTCTCTTGCCTTGACTGTATTCAGTGAGTTAGAGACGAATGCAGTGGAAGACGTGCTACACTCTTCACTCCAGTAATACCCTTCCAGAGGGGATAATTTTCCAGTTATATAACCAGGTCATTGACAAGGAAATATTGTCACTGCCTGTCTTGTTTTAACTTTTCTATTAATTATGTGTATTTCTCACACGCAGCGCAGAAGAAGAAACAGCTCTTAAAGAATACTTAGCAGAACTTGAGGCCTTTCTTAACTCTGGAAAGTTGTGCTTCCTTGAGGCTTGTGTGCTCTGTCTTAGCAGCTCACACATGATTGCATTTGACAGTGCTTTGGGTCATTGCCTATGGAAGCTCACAGGTCTTCTGGAAGCTAGGTGTTTTATGCACGGAAATTTACTACTTCTTTTTCCTCACCGCGCAAGTAGTTTTTTCTTAGTGAGAATTCAAATTATGCCAGATTTTGTCAAAAAAAAAAAAAGAGAAAAGGTCTACAGAAAGCTTTTTGTATTAGTAATATTAGTCATTGAGTTAGGAGTGGAGGAAGTACCAACATAAGTTTCCATAAGTGTTCCCAAAATGCACCCTGCTTCCAAACAGGGCGTTCACTTTTTAATTACTTCTTGCTCCAGAGTTCATCCACTGAATTATCAATTTCTTAGAAGACACTTAAAAAAAAAAAAAAAGAAGTGTTTCACTTCTCCAGAGACAATGGCAAACTGTCTCCAATAATGAGCTGCTGGATTTGTGGAATTGCCTCCTCTTCTGTTGGCATGGAAACTAAAGTTAGGGAAAACAGAATGAAAGAAGCTGATGGTGCCTCCCATAGTTTTCCTATAACTCTTAGCATTGTTAATCTTTCTTGTCACAGATAATTATTCTTAAATAGTTCAGAACAATATTGAGCTTTACTGAGAATAATTGCATGCTTACCTGCATAATTGGACCATATCGATGCTCCAATATCATATAGAATCTCAGAAATATGTATAGATCCGCTTCAATAAATACAGAAATCGATAGGAAAGGATGCCTATCCATGCTGAGAGTGTTGAGAATAAGTGTCAGTGCTGACTGGTAGCAAAATTGGTCCAATACCTAAAGCACTAATGCCTGTTAAGACTGACAAGTACTCATATCAATAGGGATCAATAAATAACAATAAATATGATATTGATCAAATCCCTCAAAGACCAATGATCCAATGAACCAAACCTAAATTTTTAGAATTTGGTCTAAGTGATGATGAACTGTTGTTCTGCAAATCTCTAGACACTTCCTCTAGTGGGAATTAATATCTCTCTAAAGATTAACTGACAGTTACTCTATGACTAAAACATTCCTCAGCTGCTGTTTCTTAAAGTGTCCAAAACTCTTTCAAAACAAAGCTATGTAACATCTCTCACAACAGGAATCAAATTAACAAAATCCAATATCTGCTTTGCTTGAAAGAGCCATCTCTAGGCATCGCCCTAGCAAAAGAAAACAAAACAAAACAACCAACCAACCAACAACAACAACAACAACAACAACTTTGTCAATTGGTCCAGTAAATTGGTAGTTATGATCTTAATTATATCTACCAAAATTTTACACTTTAGAGTGCTCTGGTAGTTCATAATTTTGCTTGTTTTATTTTTGTGATCCAGCCCAACCTCTTTTCTAAGAAGGTGTCTTTAATACCAAGGAAACAGCCAAATCATAGGTACTTTGCACCTGAAGCATATAGATGTTTGCTGGGCATCAACCATTAACTAAACTCCTAACTCTACTCTCTTTGCTTTTTTTTCCCTTTTTTTTCTATTTATTATCCTATTTTTTCTATTTATTATCCTATTTAGCAAGTTTAACTAAACTTCATAGGAAACTTTGTAGGCAAATGTATGATTACATTTTCTATTTTCTTCAATGAAAAACAAAAGAATACAAACGCAAAAACCCGGCCCTGATAAAACTACTCACCAAGATTGCCAGCAAAATCTACAGTTTATTACAGTTATTATTTTAATAATCTTAAAAGATCTAGGATTTATATTTGCAGTTATTCTTTGAACTATTATTTAAATAGATATATTTACTGTTCAAAAACAGAAGTGGGAGGTGGAGAATAGAAGTCTGTGCATGAGCACTCACTACCTGAAGTCAATGGTGACGCTTCTTTCAACATCTGCTTTGATAAATTTAATCTGCTACGTGTTTTCACTACAGTGCAAACCAATACAGTTAGTACTACTGAGGATCGAGTGATGATTGATTGACCCTGCCTTTTACAACATGTCAGGCAAGCAGTGCTCCTTTTTATACGGTATAGACTAAGGCTTAGAGCACTGGATGGCAGCTAAAACTTCGAGTTAATTCTCCTCTTCCAGCTAAGGTAACTCAAGTCCACAAAAGCTACAACTGAAGAGGCCACCTTATACCTTGTTTATGAGCTGGGTTTATTATGAGCTCCTGCAGAAGCCTGTCTAGGGTGTCTGACTATTCCCAAGAGATCTATAAAGCATTGCAGTACTCAATTCAACATCTATCTTTCATTTTCATGTGGTGATGTATTCCCTAACATACTATCCAACATAATGTATCCAGATCCTTTATCATATCTGACTTTATTTTCTTTTCTGCTTTAGTTCTTCAATGTTAAATTGTAATATGACTGCTATATCTCACATAACAAAAGCCATTGGGAGCAGTTACAGCTTGTGAGTTGCTTGAGTACTAAATGAATAATGACCACAAAAGTAAATTAGGTAAGAATAGATCAAATAATACAACAAAATGATTTATATTTTATATATTGTATTATTTTTATTAATGAAGAAATAAAATCAATTATCTGTATGAGTTTTGCATTGTTTTCAAATGAGTCAGGATTTTATCTTGAAAGGTTCTCCTTTGACTTCACTTGAATTTTATTCTGGCTTGTTCACCTGATTCAAATCACGCTTCACTTTAACTTTTCATCATTGGAACCCTGAATCAGGATTTCTTCAAGGTCAGGTTTGAGTGCTTTCCTTAAATTGTATCTTTGACATATCTTATGGTTTAATCACCAATTCGCAATGTTCGTTGCTTTCCTGAAGGAATGTTCATTCTTTAAGAGTCATCTCCTGGATTTGTATAGTCAACTGAGAATTTCATCTGCAAGGTTTTTCTGTGTGCTTTCTTTAATAAGCACCCTGTCCTAGCTGCCCTAGCTGCTGATAAGATCTAGAGAATATGACTAAAATGCCTATAAAAGCACATATTCCACAAAGCAAATACAAATAACCTCAATGGGTTCTTCTTACAGCTGTTAGTTGTGACCTAGCCTCTTTGAGGTTACATTCTCAGTAATATAGGAACAGAAACAGAAGATACCTTTAGGACGTAACTAATTTTTTTTCAAGACTGATACAATTTTACTCCATTGAAAGAAATTAAAAAGCTCCCCAAGTCTTTCGTATAAATATTTTAAATGTAAAAACAAGGAACCAAGACTTTTGTTTAACTTTAGGAAGTATGAAGGCACAAAAAGAACTAATTTAGGTAACATACTGCATTTAATTTATCCTCATTCCAGACAATTTATGAAGGTACCAAATGTTATACTATGTTGTAGTATATTTTACCTTAGGCAGCCCATTTATGCACAAACTGAAATATGCTTGATTTATAACTACATAATACTTCTTTTGACTGGGTGATAATATCACTAATATTAATACGTTAACGACTGAAATTTGAATGACTTGGAAATCTTACATTTGTTAGAGATAAAGGGAGTAAGGTGGATTTCTGACAAAAATATGTTTATTAGGGCCATACTGCACAATGCTAAAATTGGCCACAAGGCCAATGTTCTATTACTCTTATTTATTTTAATTTGATCTTGATTGACATTGAGTATATTAAATATTTATATTTATGGCCTAGAAATCACAGTATAATGGATAGCCTATGTTTGTCCTTTCAGTGATATACCTTTTCCCTCTATTCTGGAATTATATTAGGTTAAATTAAATGTGCACTGATACATCTAAAAATAGGTAACATATCTCAGCAAATAGATTAGAGATTAAGAAGAGATGTTTAACCATTTGAATGCTTTATAAAAGATCATTCTCCATAATTGCAATTTTCCAGGAAGATCTCTGAAAAAATTACCTCCTACCCTAAGACCTGAAATTTCAGCCTCAGAGCCGAAAAGATCTAAAATCTTTTCCAATAACTGCAATTCTGATTCATCAGTAATTAAACTTTTAAATTCATTTTTTAAATTCTTTTTCAAAATAAATGTTCTTATTCTAGTACTCTATGATCTAAAAATTAATAAAACCCTGTGAAATGTTATGCAATTCACTGTATTGGAGGGGATTAGTCTCATCTGACTCTGCATCTTAATGTTAGGCGCCCTGCCTAAATTAATTGGTCAGTGTTTCATGAAGAAAACAAGTAGTTCTAGAATTTAAGTCCTTCTGTAACATCATAAAGTCTTCACGGCTAATGAAGTTCTTAATGCCCCATCCACATGGTCTTGGCTCCGCCGTTCCCCAGTGCCTGTCTCCGCAGGGTAGGAAGCTCTCTGCCTGGAAGCTTGCTGCGTTTGGGGTGGGATCATGGACAACTCAGCTTTTCAGCAGATATCAGGGCTCCCTTATGAGAGAACTGCAATTACAGAAGCCTGAGAGAGAACTTAAAGAAAAACTCAGTGGAAGTGGAGTAAAAAGGATAGATGTCGTAGAAGAAACAAACTCCAAGACTTAACATTGCATATGAGTGAAAATATGGTGAATTAGGAAGAACCATAGAGGAAGAGGATGTTGGATCAGAGAAGAAGGAGGCATAATTTAGATTTTATTTTTGCACGGGATTCGGGTGGTCTTAGCACAGCTTTGCTAGCAAAGAGTTAAACTGATTCTCTTGAATAACCTAGAGTGACATTTGTTGCCATAAATTATTCACTGAATACCTACAAATAACAAATTCATTCATCATAATGGGCTTTCAGACACAAAATATGGTGAGACTTCAATACATCATTCAAACTGCCAGAATTCAGATATGTTTTTATGTCTCTCAGCCATAAACACACTTGAGGTGGTGTTAGACGGCCACTATGATAAACTGGGCATTTCCTTTGCATGAAACACTATTGATTGCTGAGCTCAGAGAGCCATTGTCTGCTGAAAATGTGGAGTATTTGAGTTTTTGCCAGTTTCTTGTTGCTGAGCAACAGCATTTGTCCCTTCCAGTTTCTTGTGGATATGTGGCTTGTACATATGGATTAAATATAACATAATGTAGAATGACAAATATCTTAACTATTCGATTACCACACAAAATGTTGCCCCTTTTAAAGAAGGAAGATCTGTCAAGCAGTACTTTTTTTTCCTGGTTATTTTGATATATCTTGGACTATGAAAGGATATGATGTTGGTAAATGTGTATTATTTTTAGTAAGAGCTAAACATTCTGTATTATGCATTTGGATCACTTTAAAAGACTGAATTTCCAAACAGAAGGACATTTTACTTTATTTTATGCAGACAGAATATTTTTTAAGTTCCACTACAACTGAGCATGTAAAAAAAAAGTAATATTCATTAACAATGGACATTTGCAAAATCTGGACTGTCAGAAGCATTTTGCTCCCACAGAAGAGCGAAGGCATTTTTCTGAGATCTGTAGCTAGTTAACAGTAGGATTCACATGACAATTCTAAAGATTAATTTGACCTTTTCATCAGTCACTTTAAAATGTCAGAACTTTTCAGCTGACTCCACACAACACCATTAGTCCCATTAAGCACATTTTCTACCTGGTATTTTAAGCTTTACAAAATAAAAATAGATCTGTATTAATTAAAACTACAAAAGCTGATTTCCTTAAGATTTCCAAATGCAAATTGGAACTCAAAGACAAATTTAAAATTGCTTATTTAGAAGTATGAAGTTGCCAGTGAACCCAGTTTCCAACTCTTCCAGAGTCTGAGAGGTCTGCAGTGCTTATTTGTGACTCATTGGTGAAAGTCTATAGCAAACATCTTAGATCTTGTGTCCTGACACAAAATCATGCTGGATAATCATATCTGAAAGCATTTTGGTCCAATTCTATGCATCATTTTTATTTTATCGGTTCCTATTGGGAGTAATACCCATTAAAAATTGAAACACAGGAAGTTCCATCTCCATGTGAGGAAGAACTTCTTTACTGTGAGGGTGACCGGACCCTGGAACAGGCTGCCCAGAGAGGTTGTGGAGTCTCCTTCTCTGGAGATCTTCCAAACCTGACGGGATGCCACCCTGTGCCATGTGCTCTGGGTATCTCTGCTGGAGCAGGGGGGTTGGACTAGATCTCTAGTGGTCCCTTCCAACCTAACCATTCTGTGATTCTGTGAATCTTATTGGTGTCAGTGTAACTTTTGTGTGCCACCTGAAAAATAATAAGCAAGAGGCTTTTGTGAGAGCCTTTCTAAGATGGATTTATTTTGATAAATAAAGAGAAGCATTGGCTGAAACTTAGATTATGAAGAGCCACTAAAGCTGTTTGTTAGTTAAATTGGCCTAGGAATTGCTAGCCAGAGAGGTCTATCTGCACTCAGTGCTGTCTCCATCAAAATCTAACTGGAGGCTGCTGCTTCCTTCAAGAATAGTGTTATGTGTACATGAAATCTAACTTTACCCAAAGATCCAGCAGGAGGACTCTCACACTGCTAAAGAAAGAGATATTGATGGAATGCACCTCTTCCCTCCAGCCATTTGTAGTCATTATTTTGGATCATGCTGCAGATATTTCTTGTTCATATGACACAGAAGGTCCCCCAAAGCCTCAAAAAAATCTCATTAAATGTGGTATTCATTTACTCATGATAACAGTGGGCAAAGAGAAGTGGAATCCCACTTACCTGACACATCTCGTGCTTGGGAGCCAAATAATCATTTTTGCTTGCTTCAGCTGTTTTCAAAACTTGTGCTAAGAGAAATAGGTTATGTAAAGTTCAAAGCTGTACATTCAGAAAAGGACACAATTATTACTGTTATAAAACAAATATTTGTGTGCAATGGCTTTGCAAAGTCAGGAGTTGTGTGACACTGAGTGGAAACAGTCATGAGTGGTGAATGAATGCTTTTTTTTTGGTTCAGAGTAGGTAACACTATCTCAAAAACTTACCCTTTTTTGGTGAGCTTGTGTTTGTGATCACTGTTATTGGAGGAATTGTTTAGAAGGAAGCCTCTGCATTGCACTTCAACTTTGGGTATTGTCATAAAATTCTTTTCATAAATGGATTAAATTCCATCCATTCATAACATCCTGAAACTGTTTAACACCATTCAGACTTATAGGGAGACTATTTGGGAACTGCATTTTGCTGAAAAACCTTTTAATTTCTAACTTAAAATTATCCATGGCCCTCTTGTATCTGTTTCTATGCCAACATTGTCCTTTAAATTAAAGAGTTCTTTTCCCTCTCTTGTGTTTATCCCCAAAGAATTTATAGAGAGCAACTGTATTCCCTCTCAGCTTTTGTTTTGCTAGGCTAAACAAGGCAAGTGCTGTTGACAGATGGTTGGCCACAACCCAGCCAGGCGAAGCTGACACACCAGCTTCAGGAAGCCAGAAGCAATCACTCTTCGGAGGCTACCTCCAGACTCTAATGCATCCTGTCACAGATTTGAGAGCAAATAAGCATTCTCTTGGGCTGTAGCTCTCTCACTACTTCCCATTCCCCAATTATCCACGGTCCATAGAACAATTATTTATTCTTTATTAATTGTGCATCAGAAGCTCAAACCATTTTATGGACATAGGACAGAGGATGGTTGCTTGTGTTGACCAAACTGTTTGACTTTTGATCAACTGATCATTTTGTACACCAAAATAAGTAAAGACACCGGAGTCTGGAAAGAGGGTAGTAGAAACCTACCATGGATCCTGGGTTCCTATTTCAGAATATGATTCATGGTAGAGCTCTTAATGTGCTATTGCTACCGTTACCCAAAGTAATTTTTCCTATGTGTGGCTGCTGTGTGTACATATACACTGGTGACATCTTCCTGGTACTGAAAAGGGGTCCTTAAATGCTCAGGAAAAATGAAAACAAAAGCATAGAAATCACTAGCAAATCCTGGATTCTTTTTGTCCTCATTAAAAAAAAAAAAAAAAAGAGAATCAGGAAATAACTTAGAGTCCATATTTTCTTTCAGATCAGATATCACGGCCAAAATACAAACTCAGGTGCGTTAAGTGCTGCCAAATTAGAAAAGGAATTGTTTGTTTATTTCAAATTTAAAAAGTTACTCTCCTTCCCCATCTTAAAGATGTTTTGCATCCGTAAAGTGGCTTCTTACCAACTGTGTTGGCTGCTTGTCAGCACTGGTGAGGTAATCTCTACATTTAGTGCTTCGTCTTAGGAACTGGCAAATCTCCAAACTGTAAAAAATACATAATTTGCGCTGTCAAAATAGCCTTTGAAATCTTGTTCCGGTAAATCTTATGAGGGGAAAATCGGGATTGTGTCACTACAGACATTTCTATGACTAAAAATCCTGGACAAGATTTGCCCCGTGTACAAGTTCAGCCATTACTGAAAGAAGCCAGACCCAAAGGGATCCTTTTAGTAGGATCCATGCCATATTTAGCTCTTTTCCTCCCTCTCTCCATCCCTTCATTTCCACCTGCCCTTCCCTCCTTCCTACCCACTTTCTTTTACCCAGTCGTCCATATTTTATCACCCATACAGTCTGATTCATCAAAACGCCTTCGCAAGCGCTTCATTTGACAGGTCTTATTAATCATGGGATGATTTCTGTGAGGCTGCTCAAATGTTTAGATGTTTGAATGAATCATGATCATAATTTTCAGTGTGAAAATAAATCCAGTACCCCATTTTCTGGATGTGTTATGATGCAGATCGTCTGATTACTTTATGCTGTGTTCAATTTGTTGAACTCATTCTTGCTCAGTATAACTTTTCTTTACATTCAAAGTCTTCCTATTTCCCTACGATTTTTTTTCTGTTAAATCTGTATTTGAAGGAATTGGAGTAACTTGGGAGTTGACAAAATATATGCCTTTGGCACCACTGACACTCAGCTTGTATACTATGTCATCTTTTGTCTTTCACATGAATGAGCATGATGAAATCCTTCAGCATTAACTGAAGCTTTGCTGGCTGAGGATTGACTTTTGGCTTTTGGCCATGATTGTAATATGTATAATACATTTATTAATTACAATGCCATCAACGGGGTACTCTGCATGACATCAACAGGGTACTCTGCTACACAGAAGGGAAACTTTGATCTTGCTTAGAGATATTGTATATTTGCTAACTGAGTTCTTATGGGACCCAAATATATTTTGTATACAATTTGTAAATATTCTTAATACTATGAATGAAAATGTTGTTTTCATAAACAAAATTTATACTCACTGGTAATCAAATGGCAGATTTAGGTTGTGGATTCAGTGCTTGCATGTGTGATGAAGACTTCAATATTTGCAATGCAATTTTAAAATCTAAAAATCAGTTTTGCTGTAAGACTGACTGAGCAAGAAAGACTTGGCAAATGTCTAACTATTTCATTTTAAAAGCTGAACTTCTCTAAAGCATAACATGCCATTTTCACATGTAGATGACGATCATAAAAGCATCCTTGCTGGATAGGATATTTCCAACATATCCTTGTAGGACCAAGTACGAAGGTTGGTGCATGAAAGGCAGCTGCTGCTGCTGGAGGGGGAAGGGGAGAGAAGGGAGAGGAAGAGAAAAGACAGGAGAAGAGGAAGATGAAAAATCTCAGTCCAGCAACTTCCCATCAGCATCTCGAGAGCAGTGATAATAAATAGCCAGAGCTGGCTGCCACAGGAAAGCGGGACTTGAAAGATATGCAAAAATCCATCAAATTTAAGAGCTGTGCTAACCTGCCTTCGTATTGGCATGGATAGCAGGCATTCAAAATGTTTCTTAATGTAGAAGTATTCACGTTGCCACCATGCACTTACTATTCCTTCTTTAATGCTTCTCTCTGCCTGACTGGGTTTCCATATGTTATCCTTTGTCTTACTGCCATATGGTGCAATGAAATATAATAGCTTCTCCATAAAGTTGTATTCAGAGCATTCCTTAACCAGCGGAAGACTCATTTCGTAATCTTCTCAGGGTGAATAGCCTTGTCAACTGCTGGATGATCATATAATCTGACTGTAATCTGTTATATAAACAGAATGCTTCTGTTTATATAATATACATATATAATTCTATAAATACATATTTATATTCTATTTATTTCTATTGGATATGTTCTATTCTGTATTACATTATATACGGGATTCTCAAAGGGACAGTTTTGCTTGTTTCTGCATTGTTGTTGACTGTTTCTGATGATGGGTTTTAGGTCACAGTTATTAGGACTTACTCCTTTTGACCGTGGTCCTTCACAACCTGTATTATGAGGTCACTGTGTAGACAGCATGCTATACTACTTTAGAGTTTTAGTATGGTCTAGTACTGACACCTCAGAATATTAGTATGAAATTCTTGATTATCACAGTTTTAACATAAAATTGTCAAGAAAGGAATGAGATTCCAGGTAAATGAAATGACTGATCAAATAGATCAATTAATCAGTTTCATTTTGCAAATTTTCTTTGCTCTAAAACTTATTCAGGACAACTCTGTACACTTTTACTTCATAATTTACCCTACTTTAAAATTCTACCTACCGGTGGGATGGAAGTCCTGATACTGCTGTATAACATGACATCTGTGCAGGAACTTGCCTTAAAGACAGGGCAAATTCCTAGTAATTCCCAAAGAAATAATGTCTGCTGGAGACATAAGTCTTTTCAGGTGCTTCCCGAAGGTGATGCAGCTTTGTTTAACCTTCAGAGTAGGCTGACTGGTTGAGCTTTTGTTTCTGTTTTTCATGCAAGGTGATGGGGTCCTGTTCTGGCACTCTAAGAGCATGACCAGGGACAAGACTGAATCATTGATAGAAAGACCTTGCTTTGATATTACTTATGTGTTATTAGTTCAAAGCCAATACTTACAATACACTGAAATCTTCTTCTGTCACAACACGGGAAAGAAAATGTGGAGTAAAGATGATCATGTCCAGCATGTTCCTATGCAGTAGGTAGTCAGAAGTTTGATGTAGCCTTGGAAAAGATTAGTAGAAGTAGTAAACTAACATGATTTTGGATTTTCTTTTCCTTAACTCTGCCTGGCTGTATTTCAGTTTGGCTATAACCATGGTGCACAGTGTAGGAAGATGTTATCCATTTCTCACTAAAATGATTGTGGAGAGACTGTTTTGTTCCTTCAGAAATGAATATAAACACATATTTCTACTGTCCTATTGCTTAGATTTATAATAATAGATGAATTTTTTACAATGTATTTTTACATTAGATATTACCAGATTTTGCCTACATCTCCCACTGCAAATTAGTTTGCACTACCTGTGTCAGTATTTGGTCTATCTTTAGACCTGAGCTTGTCTATTTTTTCCAGGTATAAATACTTTTCTTGGATCAGGATTAGATATTTAGTTTGATCGATTCACTAGCTTTTTATTTTCTTTGTCAGATTTAGCAGATAGTATGTATGACATATTCATGTTGCAAATATTTGCATTGCTGTCATTGAAAGGCTTTCTTGAAAAAGATTTTGTCATGCTTTCTGAAAAACATGGGGCTCTAGGTTTACCTCATTCCATCTGGAAGTTTCTCCCCTACCTAACCTAACCTAACTCAGGTCACAGAAATGACCTGATACTCAACTTAACTGGAAAGTTCACTCAGAACTGCTTGCGTTCATCCTTATAGTTTCTCAGCCATTTCATGATTTTTTATTATTCTTATTTTTATTATATTTTATTATATCTTATTTCCTATCATTGAAACAGTAATGTGACTTTTTCTCCATTCTATCTTTCAGACAGATTTATTGCATTTATCTTGCTTTAAAAAGTAGCTATCTCAAAGAAAGATCATAGATTAATTTATCATAACCTACTTCTACTCGGACTCTGCTAGATGTTGCTCTATTTTTCTTCAATTATGAATTCTTCTTGCTTTCATAATTTGTTCTAATGTCTTTAACACATCTGAAATCAGACTACAAGGTATTAAGTCAATGATTGTCATTTCATTTTTATTCCCTGTCTTAAATATCTTCTGTTTTCTGATTAAACTCCAGTCTCCATAGATCTCATAAGCCATATTTTTCAGCATTCTATGATGTAAATTATCACTGAGATCTTTCAGTTTTTGATCCTCTTTCATTGGATCAGTCCTCTCCATCAAGGACGTTTCATTAGCTGTTGTCACCTGGACATCATGATCTAAAGTGTCACAGGGGAACACAACTATTTTGCTAACTAACAGACTAAACTTTAGTCTTTAATATAGCTGGCCCTGGAATTTTAATTGTTCCTTAAATCTATGCGTAAAGATGACTGTGCCAAGGACAAATAACACTGAGCTTGAAGTTGCTTTGAAGATTATATACGCCTAAATATATACAATATTTGTGAAATAAATATTTTCAGATCTAGTGTACCAAGTGTTCGCAGTTATTTTTCACTATTCCTCACTTTCTGAGGTATTATGGTATTAAAATGATAATGCAAAATATATTTTTACATAAGAATATTCTAGATAACAGATTCTGTCTTCTTTTAATATCCTGGAGAAGGTGGATGGGCTGGAAAAGAATGCATGTGGTCTTTCTTCAGTGTACTAACTAACTCACAGAGTAGGTATTGCAATAAAAACAAGTAGCCCTCGCATTTCACAACAACTAGATTGAACCATTTTGGTAGTTCTGCAGGTGATTTAAAGTTGGAAATTCTGAAATGCTTTGCAAACATTCCTAACCCATGCTAATGATCATTTTTGTGTCTGCAATGAATTGTAAGTATATGGAGAGGTGTTTCTTTGAAGCAGGAAAACAAACCTTCTAATAGCATGCACACTGAAATCAGGTTTCTCTTTATTCCCTTAAGTATGTATGCACCACAGAAAAGTAAGCACCAGCCCTGAGCACACTAGAATTACACAGCTGGTGCACAGGTGAGAAGATCTGAGTTGTGAAGAGGCATGCAGGGAACACAATATCAGCTAGGTTTCATGTGAAAATCAAAGGGTTGTCTTTTACAAACACAGTTGTGCTCAGGGCTGCTCAAAATGCAAAAACAAAATGAGGAGGCAAATTTGTTTAATTACATTGATTAAACGAAAAGGAGTTAGTTGCTATATTTTTCAAGGTGCTGGCAATTGCAAGGTACTAAACATTTCCCGCCTAGCTGTTAAAATCTTGAACTACTAACGTTGCATTTAGCAGGACTAGAACTGTGAAAAAGTCTGCTGTAGGGTTGTTTCTGCCAAGTTCTGTGCTTGCAAATAATAGAGAATTTACATTCAGCATTGTCTCCATTTCTATGCACGTTAGTCAGGATACTATATTAAATACCAGTTTTCTGTTTGACAAGTGACATTTTCAAGCATTTATTGTGAGTATAACAGTCATTGAGAAGACTTTGGAGGTATTTCCCAGAAGCAGACAAATTCAACTCTAGGAAGAAAGGAAAAGTATGAAGATACCTATAGCATACCCTTTACTACACGTTGCTAAGTGTTAGACATCATTGACTCCACTGAGAAAGCCACAGAAATACGTGTGTGCACGTAAACAGTGCTTTATGAGTGACAAGAAATGTTCCTGCTGAGCAATAGATGCCATCCAAGCTACCATCTTTGTGGGGAACTTGTTCTCACAGAAAATATGTAATTGCTTAGAAATAAAAGGTGTCATCCCTGATGCCTTAACTAGAATATATCATTGCAGAAATCAAAAATCAACATGTTCTTAGTAGACCAAGTGTTGGTTACATTGCTGCTAAGTGAACATTCGCAGGAAGCAGTTGGTTGTTCTAATGATTGCATCTGACATCTGGTTTAAAACCTTCTATGCTTTGCGAATTAGCTAGATCTTCCTATTGGCTCTTAAAAATAATACTGATGGCTTTGAAAGGAGGAGCTGATGAGTCACTTGAAATATATACCTCTGATTGATAACACCAGGTAAAGAAATCTAACTTGGCATCTTGAGGTATAAATAATAAAGCCTTCTACAGAAAGGAGAAAAAAGAAAAAAAGGAGCTATCTTAACTAGGATTTAATTTTTGTATGTGGCTCTGGGTCGAAACATGTCCCAGAACTCCCAATTAACTTTGAAAAGAGTGTTCTTAGTGCAATATCACAAAGCAAATATTTTGTTTTAATATCAGTTGTACTATGATCTTTTAAAATTAACTTTTAATATCCCTAGTCTGCCACAGCAGTACTCATCACTGTTTTTGACATAATGCTCCTTAAATTTAACATTGAAAGGGCTAGTAGTTAATGCCTAGAACTCTTTTGTAAACAGTACCAAGAAGAAGGAAATACTTTGAAGGAAGGAGGGTACTAGTTGTCTTATGAGATTTGCTTTTCAATTTTGTGGTAGAGATCTAAAGTACATTTGTGCATACTTAAACTGAGGGAAATGGAAAGATCTTCAGCCACAATCAAGCTTACAATTTTGAATGCTTACTTTTATAAGTTTGTTCGAGGTTGAACTAAAACAATATTTAGTTTTAGTTCTTTAGATTCTAGAGTGAAAACTAAAATGAAAATTGTCTTGCAATAATGAGCTATATTCTATTTAATTGATTGGTTTTCTACAGCATATGATATCCTTCCCATTTTTTTCTCTTTATTATAGCTGCAAAATGCTTATTTTTATGAACGTAATCCACAGCTAATGGGTGTAGCTCTTTCTGTTTTCTGTTGATGAGCCCAGGTCTCAGTTGGTGCCTTGCACTATAACATCTGACTTACTCTCAGGAAACTCATTTTAGTAGTTCCAGCTCTAATCCACTTGCGATTACTGGAGCAAGTTTCATCTCTGAGGACAGCTCACTCTCTTTCTTTCTATTAATGCAGCATGCTAACCAAAAACCATGACCATTACGCTAAAGTATATTTCTGCAAATTTGCATCCCTTTCCAATCCTCAAGAAAAATATTTCACAGAGGACTTTTCACAACTGAAAACCAGCAGAATCTGCTTGTAATTTTCATTCTGCGTGGGTGTATTCAATTCCTTGCTTTGGTATATTTTAGAGTTCTGTTTACTCTGTGCTGGAGGAGCAATTCTGCTGCTCAGACACTTAATGCTATTAATTAGCAATAATGCAAATAACCATGACCATTAGAGACAGATAAGTGCCTCCTACCATTTTAATTATCTGAAAAGAGACACAAAAGAAAGACAGATCTATTTATTTTACAATCAAAAGAGAAAACATTTGTCTTCGGTCATACATAGCCTTTGTATCTTTGCTAACAATACCAAATGGCATAGTTAAAAATATGCTGTCAAAACTAAATGTGCACAGTGAGAATTTAGGCTGAAAAATGCAGCAGAAGATTTTTGTTTATTGTGTTTTATTCCATCAGCCACTTTTTTTTTTTTTTTTCTGAAAATGCAGTAAGCTCAATTATGCTTATGTAGCTGGTTTTAGAATGCCTCAATTAAAATAAAAAAAAGAAAATCTTGATCCTTTTCCCAGGCAAATCTGCCATAGCTAGTCAGAATATAGTATGTGCTCATTATTAAAATACAATTGCTCAGGCTCTAACTACCAAATTTTAGCGCAGTTCTTTAAAAATTCTATGATACATTACCTGTCACAGGAAAACTCGATACCAGTTTAAATAGGGATTTTGCTTAAAATAACTCTGATTCTAGATGACATATGAATATGACATATTTTCTAGGTGGTATTTTAACCACTGCTAGTTAACATAAGCTGTATCTCTACTGTTTTTTGAATTTATGTGTCAGTCTAATTTTGGGCCAAATTTTGGCTTGTGTTCCACTGCCTGAGAATGGGAAATCCTCTGGGGAGAAAGACAGAAGAAAAAGGAGGAAAAGGAAATGAAAAATGGTGAAGAGCTGGGACACATGCGGTCCTATACACATAGATGCACAGTCTTAACATGGAATTATGAGTGAGCTATTGCACTCTGGGCTTTCTTCTACTTTTGAGGCGCTCTCCTGTTTTTGATGCTTGACACATAGGTTTGGATATTCAAGAAGGCACCAAATCTAAGTCCCAGGAGCCGGTACAGTTTGTTATAAAACTGAATTTATGCAGAGTAGATGTCATCCAACATCTGTTAATTCTAAGAACTGAATAAATATGAATCATATTCCATAGGCATGCACAGAAAAATACAGTAAGCGTGGCTGGTGGGAGCAGCCAGTGGGGCTGGAGTGACCTGGGACACTCACCCTGGCCGGGGGACAGTTAATTCCTGGCCGAGCATGGACATGGCTGCGAAAGCGAGCATGGACACACCAGCCTCCACCAGGCCTTTCTACCTGGCAATACTTAACACCCATAATTACAGTGCAGGGCAGAAAACAACTGGCAGCTGCTTTTTCAGAGAAAAATAGTATATAAATTATGGTTATCCTTCAGGAATCGTAACTCTTTTACCTTGTTAAGAGCATTCTTCACACAATGAAAAGACGAATATACTTCTGTTATTCTGCACAGTGAAGTGAGTGTCAGGCAGTCTCTCTAAGTAGCAATTTTGTTTTGATAAAAAATAAAACGTTTAAAGCTCAGAAACATATTACATTCCCAAAATTTTGCATTATGTTTTTTAAACTAAGTACTATTTTTCCATCTGTGTTTTGCCAAGTATTTCCCTTGTGCGTAAACAATATGGCAACTAACGTTTTCATAAAAAAAAAGATAAACAGCTGAAGTTAGGTGCGTTGTCAATCAATCAAGCTTGATAAAAGAATTGACTTGTGATATTTAATATGTTGGGTTATATATGAGAAGAAGGCAGAATGAGAAACTCGTAGATTGATGTTCTCAGGCCTGAATCTCATCCTATGTATATAACTTCTATTTTCGGTGGAATTACACTGCAGCAGATCAGGCAAAATTCAGACTATTATATATGCTAAACAATAACGCTGAGCACATTTTATAGATAAAACATATTAATTAACTCTAAAAAGTTATCTGCTTATGTTTATAAAGTACTTCTTAAAGTCTCATTTGTATCATTAAAACAGACAAAACCATTTGTTAGCCATTGTTAGCCATTTTTCGTCGCTAATAGGACAAATAGAAATTTGTCCTTGCTTAATACGAATAGCTAAAAAAAATTTAATACTATTTATATTAATGCTAATAATATATTTTAGCAAGCAGTATATTTCACAGGGATAACTCAATTTTGTAAACACTAGGAGTTGGTGATTCTCTTATAAATCAACAGTAATTTTCAGTGTATAGTAGCTGTTGCTATGAACTGCAAAAAATTGCTATAACCTAACAATGTCAATGGAAATATGCTGATATACACTGGCTGACTGGAGACAGCAGGATCAGAAAATTCAGCTTCAGTGTAATTTTGAAAGAATCAGAACTGCTTACTTCAAACAGCTTCAAATATAGTACAATGTAAATCTTAGATTAGCATGAGATGAAAGAGTTTGAGGAAAAAAAAAGATATGGATGTGGAGATATAATTAGAATACAATACTGAAAAATATAATAATAGAAAAGAATAGAGTAAAATATATACACACAAAAAAACCTCTGGTTATTATCCACCAAAGAGAGAACAGCGAAGATAAGGAGCTGAGTGTCTCCTTCCTTTCACATGATGCTGGCTAATTTGTTCTGATACCTGTTTAGCCGTGTACAATGCTACTCCTTATATTCTGGTTTCCAAGAAAATGACCTAGTAGTCTTCATCTGAAACTTTTCTAATTGTAGAAGCCCTAACTAATGAAATACTTACAAGGGATAATTTTGTCTTAATGTCTTCTTCAATTCTCATGTATTTTTCCTTGCAGGCCTTACTGGAACATGAAAATCAATTCACCTTTTCAACAGTTTTCCAATTAAATGTGGCATTACATTTATGCATGATAGATATTCAATATTAATCTCTTTAATATAATTCCTATTGTGGTTGCATATTTATATAAAGAAGGAAGGAAACTTTGCCTTTTGTTTTTGGTATGTAATAAATTCTGTGTTCAGGAATAGAACAGTATGAAATGCAATTTGCTGTTCCAATAAACGAATAAATCAGGTAACATTGAACCACAAAAAACAAACATGCGGGCCCTTATTGTCTAGTTACATATCTTTTGACAGATCAGGCACATACATCAAGTCCACTGGTTCTATAGGTAGCTGCAGGAAATACTGTTTGATTCAATGCCATTTTAGTTCTCAGTGTGGTAAGAATTCCTGAATCCTGAGCTGATTCTGATCGCCACAGAATGACTCTGGGGTTCATCTCCATACAGCTCCCCATCTCTTTACACAGCCACGACTGCACTAGCTTCAGTAGACTTTGGAAGACAGAGAGGGCCATGTATATTTTCAGTCACCTAAAAAGCTAGGTTTCCTGCCCAAGCAGGACACCCTAGAGTCTTTCTGCAGTGACAGAGAAATGCATCATAGGTAGTAGCCAGCTGACGTATTTTAATAAACATTTGTTAGGAGATGGGAAATCTTTAGAATATAGTTTGTCTTTTTTTTCTTTTTTCTTTTGCCTTTTTTTTAAAAAAAATATTTTTTAAGTATTAAGTAAGTGCTTTTACCTGTAGGGATGAATTTGAACCACAGTAAACTCCACTAATGTGAGAGGCATCTCTACTGCTAAGCCAGAAGAATTTCCTATCACTGGAGAAGGAATAAGGCCACTGAAGTTTGTTTAGTTATAAACATAGAAGCAACAGATATTACCAGGCTTCGCTAAGTTAAAGTAACCTATGGAAAAATCTGTGGAGTAAGGTGTTTTCTATAAGCGAGGCAAACATAGTGAAGTGGTTTAGAGTTCTTGGGTGAGCATGTGTGAGACACTAAGATTTAGATCTTGTTCCTTGCAAAGAACAAGGGAGGAGAAACTGCACCACAGACATGAAAGACTTTCAGGATAGACTACTCTGTCTGAAACAGCAAAAGATCACAAAGATATTCACAGAAATTCAATAGCTATCCATACTTTTTTATTTTTTTATTTTTTTCTAGTTTTAATTGCTTCCGTGCTCTAAAAGAATTGCAAGGATGTGGCAAAATACAAGACTGAAGGAGAAGTGTATCAAACTTTGAACTGTAATGGTTATCCATCATACTGACAGAAAAGAGGAAATAAAAAGAAAGGAAGTCTACATTAATTGAATATTACAAAGACGCATTGCTGGCTCCAGTTAATGGAGTTATTTAGGAAACTTTGGGTTCTACTCCCAAAAGTGACTTCTCATAATTTATGTATTATCTTGTACTGCTGCTGCAGCCCATTAAGAAAGAATCTTGTGAAGTGGAAACTTGCATTGTTGGTTTTTGAATGGTGCCTGCAATGTTATTCTAACCACAAAGGAATTTGTCTGGAAATTATGAGAGATAGGAGTAAGGATAAATACAAAGCAATGTTGAACAAGCAATTTTAATACAAAAGTAGAAAGATAGAATAATGCCTCTTCTGTATTTTTTTTTACCCAAACAGATATTAGAGGCTGTATAATGCATATTGCAGACAGATATCGGAGTTTGGATATACATTATATACTGACATATAATAGTAATATACTACAGGTCATAAGTTAAACTGCATAGTGAAGCTGAAGGAAACCACACACATTCAAGCATTCAAACAAAGTACTTTCCAGGATTAAAAAAAATATTCATAGAAAAGAATCCTTTTATTCCCTGTGTTCTGAGATAGTCTACAGATTTAGACTAGAAAGAATCTTTCTAGTCAGTGAAACCGACAGAGGAGTGACTTTAAATTTTTCAGAGCCCAGAAGTCAGGATTTCAAGAATAGCTTCTGGAACTATACAACATTTTAAAGTAATATGTAGGTAAATATGCAGATTAAGAGCTCTAAAAGCAATCCAAATTCATAAACCTCATAAATTCAAAAAACCCTTGAAGCACAAGCTTGTGGAAGATTGTGATTATTATTTTAAGATGACTGCAGAATAGAATTACATGAAGTGAAACACATAATTCACTCCAGTTTGACTAGTTAGCAGTAATTAGAGTATCACTATGGACAGAAGTAGCTTCCAAACTAGCATCAGTGTGGAATTAACAGAGAAAGTACATGGATGCTGAAGAACTGATTCTTTACTTCCCTTAGTAAGGAAAGCAGTTTTCTGAGAAACAAAGATTAACCCTGTAATATCAAGTCACAATTTCAAATTACTCATCAAATTCAAACTTTGACAAGAAATTTGAGAAAAGTATACCTGAGGAGCTATTTCCCCAAGCCAGAATATAATAGAGAAATTAAGAACTGTTTTTTTTAATAAGCTATTACAGTCAGTTCATCTGATTTCCATCTGAGTTTGTTGAGACCCATCCCCACAAACGGTCATGATGGGATCTCTGAGGGAACAACATCCTAAAGAGGTCTTGGAATGAAGGGAGAGGAGGTATACCTTGAAACTCTTGCAAAATAAAGACTTTCATCCTTGGGCCTTATATATTGCAGTGCTTTCCAGAAAGTATCTCAAAACTCACCGGTTCTTGCTCCAAAAGTTTTCTCTGCACCTGGGATTACAAGAATGTTTCTACCTGTATGCAGGAGAGAAGGATTCATGAGATACTTTGAGAAGAAAGACAATTTTATTCTTTCAATCTATACTTTTGTTTAATAAACTGCCTACTGTGATTTCTTCATCAGTGCCATGCTTAATTGCAGCATAGTTGTCTGCATTTTCTAATATCCACCAAAGAAGACTCTTTTTTTGTTGTTCTTGTTGAAGGAAAAAGCACGTAACGCAAGGCATTTCTTTTCAGTATATCATTGTGTTATTCAGTAAATTATTTGGCATACAAGTTCCATGTAAGACTTAAAAGATATATATTTTGAAAAAAATAGAACTGAATGAGACTTAAGAAAAAGCATTGCCAAATCTAAGGCGTATGCAGTAATTTATCATTATAGAAAGATAATCAATGCTTGTTTAGCCTATTATCACTGCAGCCAAGTAAGCAATTCAACAAAAGCTGTTTTCTTGACATATGAGAATAGAAATTTTGATTAAAGCAATAGATTTTGGATATAAGAAAGTAATTTTCTGCATACATTGGCAGGAAATTATGGTGATGTCTGCATTGGTCTTGTATTTAGAATTCCAAGGCTGACTAGCTATAGCTACAGTCCTTCTGCCTGGTCACAGTGGTCAATTTGTGCAGGGACATAACTGATGTGGCTGTTGATCTGGAAATACATGCTTTAAGAGAGAGAAAAAATGACTGCCAGCCTGAGGGAATTCAAAAGATACAATTTCATACAAAACCTACTCTGAAAAGAAAATTAAAATAAAAAGTATCAGGGCATGTGAGGGAGGAAAGGAACATTTTTTCTACCACAGCTGGTACCACATATCCGAATGAGTAGCAGCAACAACATGGCATCTTCTGGTCACCATGACAACTTTTTATCTTATTGTGAGTGCTCAGGATGAAACAGGTAAGGAGTCTTTTATATATGGATTTAGGTACAACTTTTTATCTTGTGCAGGGAAACTGGTGAGTGCTCAGGATGAAACAGATAAGGAGTCTTTTATATATGGATTTAGGAGTGTAAGGTGACTCAAGCTCATTGCACTGGTTTGCTTTCATTTTAAAACAATGCAATCCCCTGCAGAGACACTTTTAAGAAGTTACACTGCCTATTTCTAAGCATATAATATTGTTCCCTAAGTTAGGTAGTTAAAATAAAGCAATGTGAATCTTCCTTTTTGTTTTAGGTTGTGTTGATTTAAAAAGAACATCACACGAGGATTAACTTCTTAAACTTCTAAAGTGATTTTAATTATATAAGTGCAACTTTGTGTGCAAAGTTTTGCAAATATTGACCCTGTTACAGATTCACACTAGTAAATTAAGTGAAGTAAATTAAGATTGGCCACCTGCCAATCTTCTAGCAACGCTGGGTCAGGCTTTGGGGGCATAACTCAATTTGCTGCACAGTATAGCAGTATAGAGGAAATCAACCTTTTTGGGGGCAGAAAATTTAGCCATATTGATACCAGTTGTGATGGAGAGCTATGGCTTCTTTTTGATACTGATACTAAAACCAAAGGTGTTTTTATTTCCTCACATCTTTTCCTCTCCTCCTTTCAGAATAAGACTTAAATCTGGAATAATTCCTAAATTTTGCCTGCATCTGAAAGTAGTAACACTGTATGGCTTTACCTCTTGAACTTTATATTTTCTCAAGGATGTTTCTGTATATTTAATAACACACTTGCATTGATAGAGCCATTGTGCATTAGTATAAAGGTTCAGATAAGGTAAAAAACTATGCCAAGATAGTCATAGCTGTTGCAAAAACAAGGTGGACTCTTTTTCCTTACGTATATCATTATCCTCTTATACAGATATCATCACATATATCATCCTACTGGGAAAAAAAAAAAAGAGAGGCAGAGCAGCAGGAAGTGGAAGAATTGTGGCATGTTGTGGACACGGCTGTTGGTAGTGAAGATCTCCTTGGTCGTGTTACCTCCTCTCAACTCGTGGACAGTAAGTAGTGATCTACCTGAATGCATGCTTATAACTGGAAATCCTACTTTCTTTCTTTAGGTCAATTTATTTTTCATCACCAGGCGCAGTGTCCTTGTCCTCAGACTGGAAATAGTCATTCTTCACATTCCAGCAGAAAGAAGCTTGCAGAATAAGTTGTCGGTAAACCTTCTGCTTCATTAGTCAGTTTATGGCACAACCAGTATTACTATCCTGCCAATAAAAAGCATATGCAATTTCACTGAATTTAGATAAACACAAAGGTTTATCTTTAGGTATTTTGTAAGTAAGTGGAATATATATTTTATTTTACAAGTTTCGTGAAGTTTAGTACTTGCTGAAAACATAGTAGGAGATTTATGAAAGAATAGGGGCTTATTCTATGTGGAAATTTTCTTAGAATACAAAACCATTGCCATAGAATACTTAAATATCCATTTTTATAGAATCCCTCAAAAATTTTCCATGAAAATATTAAATATGTTTTATTTTTCAGTTCACATATCAGAATTGCAGGAATTATTCTTTTAAGGAACAAAGACATTTTCTGAGGAAAACTATATGAACAGAGGCAGGACGTGAAATCCCTTAGAAGGCTGTAAAGGGCTGGCATGGATGATAGTGAGAATAGCATGACAAAAAAGAAGACTTTTACTGTTCTGGTCCGAGTTGTTAATTGCATTGAAAAACAACATTTCTATCCCAGGACAGACCAGTGGGCCCCATGGCTTAGATGATGTATCGCTTAGGGTATCCTCCTAACAGCTTCATTGTCAGTATTTTTCTGCAATGTCGTTCATATGTGCACCATAGACATATGTATATGTACATGCCCTGGACATATACACTGTGGATGTGTGTACAAGCCTGATGCAGCATCTAATTCAGGAGAAATGATGATGTACATCTTACATAGGATTTCAAGCTTAGGAACACAGTAAAAGATATGATCTGCAGCTCCTTGCACTGCTGAGGATAAATTTGGCCTCCATACATGCTAAATTAAAGGTTTCATTTAAACTTTTTATTAACACAAAGTTTATTTTCACATCAATAGCATATATACATATTAGTATACATTGCAGAAATAAATGTGTGATATATTTTTCAATGTGCCTCATATATGTGTATTTGCCAGTGAATTACGTCCCTGTTGGCACCCATATTCCACTGGCTAATAGACTTGCGACTTTATTTTTTTAAAAAATCTAAAAATAGAAATAGCAAATATATGACCTCATAAATGTATTATTTGGACATATCTTACAGTGGGAAATTAATTGGCTTAGGTCTTGATATATAATATAACAAAATGTGGCATTATTTTCTGTGACCAAAAAGATTATTCTAAGGGGAAAAAGAGATATTTAATGAATGATCATAAATACATTTTATGTTACCTCAGCATCTCCTAAACTATAAATGCAATAATCTAATTCAGAATAAGCACTTAGACATTTCTTCAGGTAGCTGAGCTTGTTATTAAAGATGTACAAGAAGATGGGTTTTACACAATGGACTATAATTTTATAAAAGTAATGTAATAGACATTTTTCGTTTGATGACAGTAAGCAGGCCATATGATTGGACCATTTTGTAACAGGACCATAAAATCTGACTCTGGGAACCAATTATCTTCAACATACCAACAGGATTCCCCTCAGTCAGTAAGTCTTTTCCGTGGGGCAAGGCTGAGGCAGTAAAAAGTTATTTTTACCCAACAGGTCCTTAGGATTCCCACTTCTTACTGTCACTGTGAAACTTCACACTTACTTACTTTATTTCCTAGTATGTCTACTATGAACCTGCCTATCTGGCAACTCTGAGAAGAGTATTATTTTTCTTTATATTTTGGTAACAACCAAAAAGAAATTTGTTCCTGACCTCCCAATGTATTGAATGATTTCTTATTCATGCAGGATTCCTTTTTCAGAATTATATTTCCTTGCTTTCACTGGACATGTTTAATACAAAATAATTAATGTAACTCTTAAACTGTATAACTCTTAACATACATATTTGCATATTCAATGTATAATACAGAACTTTGGTGTACCTGTATAGATAAACATGAAGAATTATGTTGTTTCAGAAGCAAAATAGTATTAATGAGAGTATGCCAGCAATGAGGCTCCATATTATTCTGTCATTTATGTCATTACTGTTGGGTTATTATCAAGGAAAAAAAAAAAAAAGGATGGAACTGGTTAATTAGAATAAGCTTTTATCTGTTCACAGACTTCTAGATAGCTGCAGTGCCCTTCCAGATAATATTCCCCTGACATATTAATAAGGTCCTGACTATTTCAGCAGTGTTAATTAAAACCAAATCTTACCTGAAATTTTCAATGAATATTGAACTTCCATGTAAATTACTTTGGATATTTAAAGAAAGAGCTTTTATAGTTTTCATCAGTATTCATACCAGCTGTGTTGGAGTTGTCCCTTCAGCTGTTTCTGCAGGCATAGTAAGGCAATCCCATCATGCAGAGGATTCAAACAGTATCCAAACGAAGTAACGGCTTTCTCAAAGGCTGGTAGTTATGGTTTTCATTTTTGTCAGACTTTCTGGGATTTTTTAATCATATAGAATTAAAATAAATGGCCATCACTACTGTCATTGTTACGCTAGCATCAGAAAAGTTTGTCAGGAAGAGAATTTCATTCCTTTAGTGTCTTGCTGTGAGTTAGGATAAAAGTTTTATTTTGTATGTAGACAGATATAACCCAGTAAGAAGTCATGGTATCCATTATTTGTAATCTAAGGAGTGCTAGCAAGGCTCACAAACAAAGATGATGACTTATCTATAAAGATGAATCTGAAGTAAACCCATACTTCCATAAGCACAAATCTACCCATCCACATCACTGGAAACATTTCTGTTATATTGTTTAAAACCCAGTGGAGAGAGGAGTTACATCAGAAATATTCATTTAAAATTACTAATGTCACCAAGAAGTTAAAAATTTTTGTATTTATGAAATTTACTTCTTCCTCTGTAAGAAGGTCAATTTTCAGCTGTTGAACATTACAACAGCTAGTCCACCCTACGTCTGCAGGACTACTTGCATTACGGACTGTTCCACCTTCACCCATAACATGTGCCCGTAAGTAATTAGCTTCTTGAAATCTCATTAGCTAAAGGTATGGAAGAAGACCTACTAAACACACTCTACTGAATCTTCTTGATGCTGTGATGAAGTTTTCATGTTGTGTGACAATGTGACATGCAGCAAAATGCAAAAATTTCAAGAATGTGCTTGTTACAGAAGCAAACACTTCAAAACCACCATCTAGGCAGCTCCTTCAAGTCAGTATAATCTGGAAAGTAATTGTGTTCAGTAACATTAAATAAAACAAAAATATAAGCATAACTTTGCTCATATGACATGTTTTCTAAATATGTTATAGAATGGTCACGTTTCATAAGGTCCAAAACGATTCCAGATTATCTTTCTGTATATTAAGAAATCGAGTGAAGTGTAAAAATATTTTCAAAGGGCAATTTAACTTTCTTATCTTAGCATGGAATTAATTGTTCATCAAAAGTGCCTATTCTATTTTCTGTCGCTGACAAGAAATCTTACTTTCTTCTTGTAAGTCTAACTATTCTTCTGGATGGTTTTCACTAGGGAAGATCCTCTTTTGGCAATTGTAAAGGAATTTAGGAGTCCATTAAAGCAGGATGGGAACAAATTCCACTGGAAAGTTCAACTATTACTCAAAAATCTGAAATTCAAATATAGTCAGTATTTGTTTTGCTTTTCATTCTGTATCTGCCAGGGATTGGAACGGACATAATATTATGAACATTTATTTTAAGTGCATATTGTATAGTTGCATATTGTATAGTTAGCTCTTTTTTTGGTTTCTGTCATTTACAGTTTGAGACAAAATCAAAAGAATTTGAAAATCCTACAACATATTTTTTTAAAAGTATAAAAAATAAAAAGATAATTTTACCTTTTTAAATATAATTTTCTTATCACTGGACAAAGTTAAGATATCTTCAAGTTCACATTGGAAATCTCAGAAACAGGTGTTTTCTACTCCCAAGAGCTGCAGGATTTTGGCTTTGCTTGGCTGATTTGCTGGCAGGGTGCTAAAGAGTCTCATTCTTTTTTGCTTTCTTGAGAAGAACTTCCAGAGTTTCTTCCTTTTCAGACCTGAATTTATTGGTCTCAGTCTTTACTATGTTCAGTTGTGTTCAATTATTTTTTGTTTACTTAATGTTTCAGTGTACCTCACATAACTGTTGCTGTAAGGATTGATTATTAGTTATTCATTTGAGACAAAATCTTGTGAATTCAGCTGGGAAAGCTGAGACTGAAAGCATAGTTTAAAAATGAAATATGTATATACATATCACAACAATATGTTTGCTTGTAAGTGTAAATTGGGGTAGGGGTGCCTTTTATAAGTTTGCCATTAATATAATGAAAAATTACTAAGGAAAGAGAAATTGCTTTGTGTTTCTGTTTTTATGATTTGCAAAAGTACAGTAAAGCTTTGGTTCATTGCTCAGTATGGTTCATAGGAATTAAAAACTGCAACTTCTCACATTAAACTGAATATGTTACAGGATTGCATTGTTGAGTCACTTACAGATATCTAAAAATATTTAACAATGAGAAGCAATAGTACATTCTTTCTTCAAAGGCTTTTTTCCCTTAGTTGCCCAGCGAGGAGTAATCCATTTAAAATGTATAATGATGTAAAGTTTGTTAACATAAAGCTGATAGTGATGTGAAATGTGTATTAAGATCAAGAGACAATGTTTTGTTTTTTTGCTTCAGAAAATGATAATGCAATTTGAAAGATTTGTAAATAGAGCACAGACAATGAAATGCTTTGGTGTTTGCTCCTTTTTTTAATAGGAAGAAAAAGAATTCTTAGCTTAAAGTAATGATATCTCATCTTAAAACGCTCTTATCAGAAAACCTGGAATGGAGTCAATTTGCTCTAAAACATAGCTTAAAAGAGAAGCTGACTGAACTGAAGACAGGTACGGAGAATGCAGATGCGGTACAACTAGAGAGAAAATTAAAGACTTGCTTTTTCCTTTGTGCTGCTCTTTGTTTGACAGGTTGTCTGCGCTTGGCAAAGCATTTGTGCAAAGCAGACACTCCAGTATATTCAGATGTACACAGCTTTGACATGAAACATATGTTAAATTAAGCGTTCTCTATAAAATAACAGGAGATTGACCTTGACAAAAGCACAAACATATTTTTAAGCTCTTGTCGGCACTTGGGTGAAATGAACAGATCTTCATTTTTAAGTTTTTACAAGGATGCTGACACATGCATGAGAGAAGCAGTTCTAGCTATTGCATCAAGCCTATTTTTCTCCCTGACAGACTTGAATGATTGTCAAATAAAAGAGAGACACCAAATTCTATGGAGGAAAAATCTTGTAGATAAACAACCTGTTAGGCTTAATATTGTTTATATAAATTGTATCTTTTTTATACCATTGTGAGATGTCTGGAGGAGCAGATTTTGCAGTCAAAATGCCTTTCAGGGTTGTAGCCATTTTAAATACCTATGATGTGAAATTCTGTCAAAAATGGGTCAAGCATGAACTGAA
>NW_010587481.1:42397-55108 GCF_000705375.1 Tinamus guttatus
AGCTATCTGTACTGTACGCTCAGGAAATATGCTGTGATTTAAAAATAAATTTATATAATCGATATCACTGATATTGACAGACAAGTCATGAATATTTATTTGATACTTTTTTTTTTCCTTTTCTTTGCAGGATGTCTGCTGAAAGATCATACTTTTAATAATTCCCTTTTGTTGGAAAGATGGGTTCAAATTTATCTCATCCACTTCTACTTATTCGAATGATGAGATTTCTGATTTTTCTTGCATTCTTCTATTCCCTAGAGCCAACACCTTCCTCCCTGGAATTTTCCTGCCCGCTCACTTCATCTGCAGCATTTTGGTTGGATCAGCATTTTGTTGGATTTGTTGTATGTTGTACTTTTGGCTGTAAACACTGCTTTATTTAGAACTTGTAGGATTTGGACAAATTGCCCAGTACAAATTCACTCAGTATCCAATCATTTTGATCTATTTTTGTTAGGTATATATAAATACACTCAGGAAAAGAAGATGATTACTATTACTCTTTTGGACTTACTGTGGTAATAAACTAATTCGTTGGTACTTTATCAAAGTTCAGTTTTACTCATCATTAGCTCAAAAAGGTAAAGCTTTTCTATTCATTTGATTTGATATTTGTTTTGATTTTTCAGTTTAATATTTACTAAGTCTAATATTTACTATTATTACTAATACTAATATTTACTAATATTTACTGAGTCTTCTAACAGTGATTTCATGGAAAATTATTATATACTCTTTCATCCAGGTCTGTCTTCCCTCTCAATGTGAAAACCTATTGGTTTTATTCACCCACAAGATATCTCACTATAGAAACATATTTTAGAATTTTTTTTAGAGAAAAGCAAATTATGTGACCAAATGTTAAGACTGCATTTCACTCTCAGCAGAGTCCTTGGGTATCCAAAAGGACCTGATACACATTCTGATAATATCCATAGAGGATAGAAAGATCTTATAATATCCTTGGATATCCTTTAGTTGTGTGATTCTGATACAGACTTAATTTTTTTTTCCACAGAAGCTTTCTGCAGACTATCCTCATACGTATATATTCTTACCTAACTTACTCATCATGCACAGTGTATTTTCTCAAATAACTTGGTCATCTGTCAATATATTTTCAATGTACACAGCCATAATAAAGAAATATATAACTGCATATGTGTGTGTGTGTGTTATACACATATATGATACATATAAAAAATCATATATATGCATAGCATCTAACTTTATTAAATTAATTATCTAATTATGACAATATTAATCATAGTTATTGTAGTTATAGCATAGTTTACTTAAAGCTGTTTTGTTCACTTAGACTACAACGGATGTCCCTGTGTAACAGGTGTAAACCTGGATTTATATTCTGAGACGATTAGTTCCTCTGTATCATGGAAATAGTTCCCTGAGATTTGTGATCCTGTAGTATATGAAAATATACATAACATCATGCTTTCCTTATATCTTTTCTGTCTGGATTAAATAGAACAATGTTTTCTGCTATTTAACCCCAAATTTCTCAATTAATTTTTTGATAACTTTTGCTCTTTGATCTTTAGACAGATAAGTATTTTTATATTTTTTCATATGCATGCATGAATTGATAGTCTGAGTGCAATTTCATTTATATGTTCCAGGGAATCTCTTGCTAAATTATCTGCATTGACACCTATACAAATTTCTTGAAAGTTATTATAATTTTCCTAAATACTGATAACTTAGAGGACAATGATGCTTATTAGTGCAGATTAGTCCTTCTTCTGTTCCTTAATTTAAACTTTCAAATTCAAAATTCTTTCTGTTTTTCTTTCATTAGTCTGACCAAATAAATTTCTGTCTCTTTGTGGTTCCCAGTTTTCTATTTTTGATTTATATGTCATATTGTGTTGTATTGATAAACTGCTAATAAAAGAGAGACACAATAATCATGTTGCAGACAAAAGTAAGCACATTAGTCAATATGTTCTACTACAATATATATAATACTTTGAGCTCTTGACTTTGAGAACTATCCAAAGAATTTAACATACTAAATAGATTTTAATAAAGTTTAATATAGTTTTTATAACAATATACTTATAAATATGGAAAGATCAAAAGTCTTAATCAATAAGGTAATCATTTTTACACATTATTTCAATGTTTCCATGACAAGGTATTATATTTCTAGGCAAAAAATACCTTTCAAAACAGAATAGAAGGAAAATCATTACACTAGTACATGCATGCAAATGCCATAACTCTTACATATAGTGACATATAAAGTCTTTAATTAATAATTTACATTTAGTATAGAGAGCAATGGAATAGATGATTAAATGAATTTTAAAAAGTATATTTTCACCATTTTGGTGTTTTTGCATGTCAGGTTTAGTAACAACTGTGTATTTAAGATTAATCTCACCTTTAAGATTTGAGACTTTCCAATGGTAGATTTTCATAATTACAATATATGTCATAACATATTCTTTAACCTATTAATTATTAACATATGCTTTCAATCTTAATTCAGTTTTAACAAATATTATTCCCCTATGGGAAATTGTATAATTCTTTGTTTGGATTTCAAAAACACTTGAGGTAGAGAGCCACAAGGTGTTCCCAGAGGAGGTGCAGATTCCAACAGAGAGATTTAAAAATCTACCGTTTTCTATTTTACTTATAATCTTTCCACCAGCCACGGGGTTGAAAGCTACTAACTTGGAGAGTGAGCCAACTGCTTTGTAAAAGGAGCAGGAATTACTGATAATTTCTCCTTTCTCTTTGGTCCAAAGGCTGTACTTACACTTCTATCTTGGTTTCTCCAGCAAGGTTCCTTTCGTTCTTAACAGCTCAGGGTAGCAGCACTGTAGAGTAGAATTCAAAAGAGATGCCCAAGCAAATATACAGTCATAAAATCTTTCAGGAGCTGTCAGTGATGATGCCAAGGACCTTTTCATCATATTCTTCAGCAGCCAACAGAATAACTGCATTGCAGTAGCACCATAAAGGGTACCTGCATTTATAACCCGAATTGCTGCTGATGAAAAGAACTACTTCATGTGGAACCCTATGTTAAAAGCTTATTAAAATTGCATACTCAAGCATTTGGGGGTTATGAAATGCCACATATATGTAGCAATGGGTGAAAGCAATGCTTGTTATTACTGTAAAAGTGAAGTAACTGAAATAAAGAGGTGAAGTTTTATGACCGCAGACCTGTGACAGAAACAGCAGCAGAAAATTTCAAGCTAAGGACAAATCAGATTATATTGCATCATACAATTAACATATCTACTGAATTTATGATTTTAAGTATTGTGCAGAATTATGTGTGTTTTTGTTCTTGGCCTTATCTTTTAAAGCAGTAAACACAGGAAGTTGATTTTTAATAAATATTATGTTATCGTAAGAGTCTTGCCCACATGCATGCTCCATAACTTATTTAGAATTAAAATGTAAAACAAATGGAAAAAAATACATATGGCACATATAAAGAATGGGTTTATAATACTCCATTTTTCTGTAAAAAATTGTAAAATAGGAAAATCACAGCTCATACAAATGCGTGGAAGTAAACATAATCAGCATGGGATGGTGATTTACTAGATTAGACATGTAGAGCTCCAAATTAGTGACTTTTTAATACATTCCTTGGTTTTTGGTCCTGAGCCATTGTATTCCACTCAATTTTTGTGTGTTTTCTTTTTCACTCGAATATATGAAAGAAAACTTTAGTCTATTGTACATATTTTATTTAATAGAAGTACTACATAGCTGTTCTGAATGTTACTGCAATGTTATTTTTAGAAAATATGCTTCTATCTGAGGCTTTCCTTAAAATTTCCACTGGAGAATAATACTCTATGTGCTAAATAAATGCCTTACATCACAGGGAATTTTGTTTTCCACTTTATCTTGTCTCAAGCCAATGCTTTTCTCAACTACAACCAAGAAGGGGGAAATTTCTTTGTGCATAATCCCTCATTTTCATTTATCTGGTTACCTTTTCCTTTTCCATGCTTGGAACAGTGTCACACAAGCAGCTGTTTGTCCTACAGAGGGTTGTTTAGAGCCTGCATCTGTTTCCAATTTTACTGGCTTGACAGATGTCTATGGCTCATATTAAGGTTAAATTAGCTTCCCGAGACCATCTCTACCTCATGCAACCATTCTGTTTTTTTCCACACTCTGCTCTACAAGTCCATTACTGAAAGAGAACTGCAATTTGCCAAATTTTTACATTTTCTGCTCTACAGACGTTCATCCATTGGATCCCACTGCCCGCAATTCTAGGCAGAAGGTTACGTTAGCGATGCCTTGTGTTTCTCAGGGAGCAGATTGGCTCCAGCAGAGCTCTGCCCACACATGGACATGACAGAGGCCCTGCCTGGGGTGCTGAACATCGCTCCGAAGCTCCCTATGTCCAGCTTCATTTCACTACATATGGATCATCATTCTCTTGCTTGATAGTTTCCATGACCGATCATAATAGTCAGTGATGCCTCAGCCTGCTGTGGGATTACAGCAGAGAACTGGCACAGCTCGCTATTTGCTTGTTTGCCTGCAAATATGCTTCTTCATTTAAGCTGTGCTTATTCTATTAAAGGAGACTAGTAGGAGTTGGAAGTCCCTTCAGCAAGCTCAACTGCGCTTGTTTCCCGATCGCTGTAATAAAAGCAGGCACTTGAGTAATTTTGTAGAGGACCAGGCTAATCCTATCGTTTCTTTTCCCCAGGGATGTAGTACATTTGCCCCATTACAGAGATGAAGAAACTGGTTTAGGAAATTATTATGACAGTTTATACTACTCCCTCATAAAACTGAAGGGAAAAGAAAAGCGTGTCTTTTCCAGGGCCAATGACAGACATGCTAAATCTAGTGCAAGGTCTAAAAATCACCACACTTCATTTCCTGCACTTAGTTTCTGTTCTACCGAACTTGGTTTCTGTAATTTTTTTAGACACTTAAACATCTGAACATTTCTTGAGCTTCAAACACTTGATATGTTCTTCAAAGATTTGCATAACTACAGACACTTCCAATACTCTGGAAAACTAGGAAAAAAAAAACCACAATTTATTTTAGGACAACTTGAGTAGGTAATAAATTTATTTTTGTATTTGATTCATAATAATGTATTTGTACAGCCTACTTCTTTAAGAGAAAACATATTGCAGAAAAAAAAAAACTCCTCAAAATTAAATACCACGACTGAAAAGAATATAATTCTTTAAGATGACTCTCCTTCTGTCCTCCAAATGTGACTACTGGGACTCGTTTTACCAGGCAGACTGTTCGGCTGGGCATGAAGCATAATTTTGCTGACCAACGATCCTTTTGCAAATCCCATTTTAGGAGACATGTCACAATTTATAACGTTGTTGCACAAGGAGCTGCAGTACTGCATGCTACAGAGAAAACATGCAGTTCACAGGGTAACCTCTCAGGGCTGTGCTGTAGCTCCTGGGCTTTCTATTTAGGAAGGGATTATTCCAACATCCCAAACAGTCAGGGATTAAGAACATTTTTTAAAGAAGCCTCAGTCTGCTTCAAGCTTGACATGAGATCTGTGATGTGCCATACAGAGAGCAACAAGAGACTTTCCCTCAGTTCGCCACATGTGTGTGCGGTTACCTTACTGTGCCTCTTTTTATCAAAACTTTATCAACCTTTAAAAGATCCCATTTGGAAAACAACTTCCACAAGTCTGAGTGACTGACATAACTCTCACAGATTTTTTCTTGATTTTTGTCTAACGAATTATCTCTTTAATGAATATATATAATTTCAGTGATAAGCGGTGACGAGCTTTATGTCTCCTGCAAGAAACTTGTTCCCTGACTATGGCTCCATTAGTATAAATGGTTTTACCTATGTATGCATATTAATGCACACACAGACATATATGCATATATATAGGTTAGAGATATTCAGTCTATGTAATGTTGTACCCTATAAGCATCCTATACCTAGAAAAACTACACAGGATTCTTCAGTGTCTTCAAGCTTATAATACATCTGGCTCAGATACGACATGACAGATGTTCAGAATATGCTTATTTGTTCTACATATTAAGGCGATTAAGCAGAATTTGCTTTAGCTTCTATTACTTGAAATTAGCCATGGAGTTTACAGAGTGCCCTAATTTTAAGTTTTGTAGCAAAGAGATTCAAAGCAGAAATCAGCACATTTTCAAAATATTAACGACTTGCACATTGATACTACTTTCCTGGATCCTGTTGAGCTAACACTGTACAAAACATTAGGCAAATTTCCAGGTTATGTGTTAGCACTGCTATTTACATCACAGGTTGATGTGCAGCATTAGCTGATGGCACTGAGTCACAAAGAAGCATCCCTTGGTCCCCAGTTGCCTCTTGTGGGATCTGTTTGCAGAACTCACACAGCTCAGGGACAGCGCCGCAGCACCAGAGTCTGCGGGGAGGTAACGTGTACAGACAGTCTGTTTTGTCTTTTTTTTCAATCGCTGGGTTGCAAGGAAATGCATTTCCCTGTGCTTGCTCCAAGAGTGTGCACACTCCTCACAGAGAGCGCTTCCATACAATAGCTGTTCCATTATTTGCATACTTAGGTTTTTTGCTAAATGCCCAATCTAGAGTTCAAAAATATGTGTGAAATTAATGATATTCATAGAGATTACATTTTATGTTATTATAGAGGATACTTATAAATAATTAAAAAGTAGTTAGTCAATTATTAATGCGTAGTATAAGTGCATAACATGGGCTACACGGCAGGCAGTTAAGGAATCCTGCTTGATTTCAGAGGACTCAGCCTGAGCCATTTTCTGGATATCTGTTACTGATCAAGCCTAACTATTTAAGCTGAAATTTGGTTCATGGTCATTTTGCCTATCATCCCAAAAGATAATACTGTCTATAATGAGTTGTAACTGCAAAAAAAAATTCTCTAAATTTGCTTATAAACATCAGTCAAAAGGACCACCAAAGCTCAGGTGGATCTTTGATTTCTGAAAAACATGTTACGAACATAGTCATTTGCATTGAATTACTCTAAGCATGTCACAGAATGAGAGAATATTTGAGATTGGAAGGATTCATTAACTTTTGTAAGACCCTGGGGCTTTTCCTTGTTAATCTGGTCCATTGATCCCTCACATGGTTGCTGGTAAGTGGAATGAGTTAAAGAACTTAACAAGTTGATAAAGCAATATTTAAAGATCTGTAATAGATCTTGAATCAAGACCACAGGGCAGAAAATGAGTCAGTATCGAACACATTTTGCCAGCACCACATGCACTTCAGCCAGATTCAGTCTTTCCTTCTCGTTTCTGGTTTTAGCCTATTAGATACAATCTACTTGTATACAAACTTCCCGAACTTCCTCTTTTGTTCCCAGCCCCTTCCTTCCTTTTCCTCAATTTCATTCCCAGTCTTCTTTATCTCTCTTTCATACACTGCTTGTTCCCCTCTTTTCTTCCCAATATCCCTGCATACCCGCCTTGACCTGGAAGGTCTTACAATCTTCCTGTTCTAGTCGGTTACTCTTCTCTTTTACGCTACTTGTGCTTCAAGAAAGGCTTAAGTGAATCAAATAAGAGTGAGGAACAGGGAAACTTTCCATAAAGGGCTGCATCTACACTGCTAAATAAAGGAGGTTCAGAGATCAAATTTGAGCCTTGGACCTCAAGCTTTCCACAAAGCTTGATGAGTTCTTTACTTCTTGGCTCTGTTTGGAGTGTTCAAGACACTATCATCAGGCATGGTTTGGGGGACAGTCCCTCCAAAGGCTACTCTCAAAGGTCAGTATTGATTAGATCATACAATTTTTGACTCTGTCTGCTGTCCCAAAAGTGCTTCAAATACTTTGCTTCAAATACTTCGATGCTTTCATGCAACATCATAAACCATGCAACACGTTTCAGTGCCATGGTAAAACAACACCATGTGGAATGCACAAATAAACTCTCAAAATAACCCTGGAACCTTGAAAGAAAGTGAGAGCAGTAAAATGTAAAGCCATTGCATATGTCCTGAAGAAGACTCAGGGACATTGCGGGTGCAGTTAGCTTCATCTGGAGGAGCTACCCCAATGCAGTGTGTACATGAGCTAGCCTGTGTCACTTGACCCAGGGCTGGGGACCACTCAGTGATACATTTTTAGTTGGAAAGGAATAGAAACAAAGACTGAAAGAACAAAAAAAATAAGTAAATTTCCCAGCCCACAGCATATAGGAGAGTCCTGGTGAAGACTTCAAGATTGCCTGGGGCATGAAGCGCTGCCCGAGGGGATATTGCAAATTCATTTCAATTAAATGTACAAGGAGTATGCTCAGGAAAATGTATTTGTAAATACAAAATACTTTCTGAGAAGACAAAAAATTATTTTTTCCATGACAAAATTTGTCAAATTTTGAATTGAGTTTTTCAGACTTATCCCTATCTTAAAGCCCTTCTCTCTCATCGCATTTATTTTTTTTTCTCAGAGAATGGAAACACTAGTTTCTCAGAAAAATACTAAAAGGCAAACAAAACATCTCTTTCTCAAAAAACGCCCTCCAACTGCAAAATAGGCAAACTCTTTGACTAAAATACTAAGAGTATTCAACCTGAAGCAGGCAACAGCAAAAAAATAGTCAGTTCAGATTATTATATTATTATGGTTTTCTGTAGACTTGTCTTTTGTCACTGTAGAGCTTTTTTTTTATAAATACTGTGCGTATGAAAATTAAACTTTTTCTGAATAAATACTTTACAATCCAGGGGACTTTGGTTGTTGTTTTCTCTACTGTAAATATATATATTTCAATTTAACCATGGAACAAAAACGACAAAAAGATTAATAGATTCTAACTCAATTTTAAACTCTATTTATTAATTTATTTAATTAAAGTCATTGTACAGGAAGAAAAGAGATTTTTTTAAATGTCTTAGTAAAGTAAAACATGCTTGTACATTTATTTCTTATAATATCTTCATAGCACTCTGCAAACTTATAAATTATGCATTCTGAACTATCTGTAGGGTTAGCCTAAAATCACATGTACTAGTAGTGCATCAAATGGCTGAAAATTCATCATTTTAAATTCCCAAGTCTGAGACGTCCTTTTTCTAAAAGAAGCTTTATTGATTTTTAGATATATATTTCTTCATATGCTGAAATATATATGCCATTCTTTTAAAAATGATGTGGAGCATCAGTTGATAATTATAGAAAGCAGCAAAATAATAGCAACTTTAATTTGCACTTTAGCTCATATTCTTTTTCTTCATTGGTTATGTATTATATATTTGTTTTTGTTTTTGTTATATTGATATCATTATTAAAATTATTATATCTGCATTATTACAAAAAAGCACTGATCTTTAGACACTTAAAAAACCTTGTGCACCACTATTATAATTCTTCCTTTTTTTTTAAGAATATACTATAAAATATGCATAATCAAAAGCAGAAACTAAAACTAATTGAGGAGTTCTTTATATTGGGAAAATAAGCTTTCATTACGATGTGGTGGCAAAAGTAATTAATGAGACCTTTGTTTTTCTCTGATTATTAGACTGGTAGTATTAGACTAGGACTAGTGTCCTCTGTATATCTTTTCATAGGCCAAAAATATCTAAATAAATAATAGTAGTCACTTTAATCTAGCAGTTAAAAGTATCACAAGAGCCAGTGGCTGACAGATGAATTAAGGTTTAATCACAGGAACAGTTAATTAGCAAACTTTAACCATTGAAACAACCCACTGGAAGAATCACAAACCCTTTATCTCTTTATGGCCTCAAAAACTATCAGATGTTATGGTCAAACACCAGTTTTTGCCTCAGTATAGAGCAAATTAGTGAAATATTACAGAGGAGGTCAGAATATGCTATTCTTACTGTTTAGCCATAATACTGCAAGCCTTAAGCAAGACTAGATTTACACAAAGCACCTAATAGTTTCTTCCAGCCTTTCAGAATTCTTGCAGAGTTTAAACTATAGAATTACACTCAGATTTCTCCATGTCTCTCTTGGTAGCTATTCAATGTTAGGAAGAATTACCAGCCAAATACAGCTTTTTGCTTGCAGCACAATTGTCATCCAAAACAGATGTCATGGTTCCAGTTGCTCCAGCTTGCAAAGACCAGATCCAGATGTCTCTAGAACAGCTCATGACAACTCCGGAATAACAGGAGAGGAAAAAAGGGGAGTGCAGTGGAACCTGGATGATAATAATGCAACCTTATTGCTAATCCAAGAAAATGAATAAAAAGAGGGAAAAAAAAAGTCAATTGAAGAGATGAAAACTCAAAAATTGAAAGATGGATGGCAGTTATAAGGAACGGAGGAAAGAGAATGAAATCTTCTCAGTTGTTGTTGACCAGGGAGAAGAATTCATCTATGTCACGGAATATCTTGCTAGAGATAAGCAAGAGGTAGGTCAGCTCGTGCTTAGAACAGAGTTGCCTTTGCCCCCAGAAGAAGAAAATCATTTTGTGGGTGTGCAGGGTGAGAGGTTACTGCAGAGGAAGACTAAGGGGAATTATGCAAGAGTAATAATAACAATAGGAATAATAATAAAATAATAATAAAAATAATATAAATAAATAAATAAATTTTAAAAAATAAATAAATTTTAAAAAGCAATAACAATCAAAAAACAAAACAACAAAAAAGAAAAAAACCTAGGAAACAAAAGATTAGAAAGGAGAGAAAAAACGAAATGAAGAAAGACGGACTTGAGAAATGAAAGAAGTATAAAAAAAAGTTGAGGAAGAATGGAAAATAAGGTATAAAAAGCCATTTGTTTCTGAAATAACTAATTTCTTGATTTTCACTCATAGTTAACTGTATCTGACACAAGACCCTACACAGAAATATGGATTTGGATTAAGATATGCAACTTGACAAGACAATAAGAAGAAACGCGCAGATGTTATAGTGGAAACAGCTGTTAAAGGGACCATTTTGGTATCGAAGTGTACTTCAGGCTCAGCAGCTATATTGAAGTCAGTGGTAAATTAAACATGCCTAAGGAGGTTGCCAGTCACCAGGGCCTGGAATAGCACAGGTCTGCGCTGATGAGTGGCTTTCAGACTGCTTGCTAGGAATGATCCCTAGGCCATCCCAGCTGGGCTCTCATGAGAAATTGCTTGGGAGAGTGCCAAGGGGTTTTGTCCAAATTCAGGCAAGGAATGGCCCAGTTTACTAGCATTTATAGCCCTGGTCTAGTAAGACACCATGCTTCCAGGCTTCCTTGGTTTTCCTAGTATAGATGTAACCAATGAGACCAGGGTGATATCAGAAGAACATGAAAAATAGAGCTGTACTCTAACCAGAGGAGTAAATTTAGTGACTTCAGAGGGAGGAAGGACTGTGCTCTGAGGATACTGTAAAGAAATGACCATCTCTTGATGCAGCAATCTCCTTTTCACTAGCGTGCTTTTCAGCGCAAAAACCCTTCAATGCCATCCTCACAAATAAAGCAGAATGTGAGTTGGTTCTAGTCAGCAGCGATACCAACTTGAGGCTTTATTTAATATTCTGTGGGCATATTCTTAAAACGTCACTGCATATTTTAGCCACTTCGCTGCACTTCTGTGCGTCACTTCATGTTTTTAGTTTCAGTTCTGCAGCACAAATATATGAGACACCACTGAAAAACCCTTCAATTGCCATTGTGCTGTCGCTGCCATTCCCTTTGATTCATCATAATAGCTCATCATGGGAATGACTTCTCTGTACAGCTATGCACATACTGCTCCGTCAAAGCTCTTTAGCAAGATGCATATATTCCCACAAGAGAGAGAAATACTTTTCATTTTTTGCTGCTGCAAAAGCAGGTATAAACAAACTTTGTATGGAGACATAATCCAGTGTGTTGACAGTCTTTTCTTCCTGAGTTGTTACTCTGAAGCTGTGAAATTGTTTAGCCTCCATGAACAAATTCTGGTTGTTTTTGTATATTGAATCTGCATAAAATTAGACATTGTATTACATTTACTCTCCACACAGAATTAAAAGTAAACAGAAACACATTTGAAAAAAGAGAGAATAATAGTGCTTTGAAATGTTAATTCCTTCAAATACAAGTATAGTGTTAAGATGACTATTTTTTTAGATAAGTTTTAGTGGTCTAAAACCAACACTGAGTGCTATAATTTTTTATACAAGTATGAAAACCACTATAAAAATTCTACCCGCTGTTCTGTTGTGATGAACACAAGGTTCTTCAGGAAAAATATTGAACCTTGAGCTAAGATCCTGCAGGTAGCTCTGTTGTTTTTCTTTTGTTTCACAAAAACATACTCCCTTGACCTCGAAGAAACACCAACAGGAACAGCACCTTTAGGCATGTCAGTAAGGAGGCTAAGTTGGGGCAGAAGCAGACACATCTTGCAGTATAAATATTTTCAATTTTGTTGTAAAAATGCTGTAATTTCTTCTGTAATGCAGATTGTATTTACATACTTTTATAATCAGTTGCATATGAAATGCAGTGTTCATTTTTCAGATTTTCAATAAGCATCTCTCTACATTAATGGAAACGGTCTGCTTATTTTTATTTCCTTCCTTTTTGGTATGCTAAAATAAATATTTAACTTGTGATTTACACATATATGTCCCTTGGGCATGCCATTCATTTATTTTACTTGTATATGAACATTTTTAGTGCAACGTTAGAGCCTTTGCTGAATATTTAGTCTTTCATTTTTGTGAAGATTGACAGTTCTTAATCTACGTGTGGGTGGTAGCAT
>NW_010587481.1:55210-99864 GCF_000705375.1 Tinamus guttatus
TTCCCTACAGATAAAGCAGAAGTGACAACACTTGATTTCCTCTGCAAACTGCCTTGGAAGCTAGAAATGAAAAACTAAGTAGAAAGATCACGAAAGATCCTTTGTTAAAAGTCAGCAAAAAAATATAATTGCAGATGTAATTATACAGATATCCATATGTCACATTTGTGTCTGTAGAAGATTGTCATTACTTTAAACTGAACATACAAGATTTTATAGAAAGGTATTAATGAAACATTGGCAGTGTAAAATATTCTTGTAGTCTGGAATTTCACTGAAAATCAGATAAAATCTGAAACACTTCATTATATTCAGAAGAAATTTAAATGCAGGTTTGGCCACCCTCACTTCCTGAGTGTAGGATGCACACGCTGCCTCCTTCACCCTGCAATGCTCTACTAAGTTCTTATGAATGTAAAGGGCAGCACCTGCCCCTTGCCACTTCCCTTCATCCTAGATGTTGCTGTTTGGCCAAACCTGATCTACTACCTGGCTGCGCTGTCGTGGCATAAGGGAGCAGTACAAAAGCTGCACCACTGCTCTGTAAAAATGGATTAGAAAGCACATGTTAGCATGTGCTCCATGTTTAGCATTCAATATTTTGTCCCCATTTTTTGGTTTTCTCTATCATACATATGTGAGGTTTCATTCCCAATTAAAAAAAAAAAGGGGGGGTCAGAGACCTCTTCAATATAATATGATCAGAATTTTAGCTTTAAAGGCAGAGGATTTTTTTAGCAGTGCTTGATAGGAGTGAAATCATCAGGAATGAATATAAACCTAAGGAAAGGCTTGGCCTCATTTTTAGCAACTGAATACAGGATTCAGCTATAGCTATGCAGATGTAGCACACTGTATGAAACAGAACAAAGTAGCTCAAAAATGTCATATATTTCCTAAATAAAGCAGAAGAGTGACTGTGCATGACATGACTCTAAATGGATAATATCACCAAATAATCTTTTAAAATATGTGTCAGTAAATACATTATTTAATGAAGAGAAAATTAAGACCTAAACATGAACAAGCATTAGTGATATATGATGTAAATTCTTTCCAGAATACATTAATACAGATACAGCAAACAGAGATGATGCAGAATAGATTACACTGCAAAAGTTTCTGTAAGTTTGCATCATTTTTTTTTAGCTTCTGAGGGGTCTAAATTCCCATGTAGAGATGAAGACAGGCAATTAATATAATAGCCTGATTGAAGACTGTGGTAACTGCATATTACAAAACTTGCTTACATATATACACACATATATACATACATATATATATATATATATATCTTCTACATAATACCAATATCCTGCAGAAAGCATTTCTCTGTCTCTTCGTCTCTCTGTCTCATTGATTCAGTTTTCAAATTTCATCTGAAAAATGTATCTCCTCTCTGCCAACCTCCTCATTCAAACAAATTCTTTGCTTTCTCTATGCTTGTATATTGGCATGGAGGGAGAGGATCCTGTTATTTATTTCTAGAGACCATTTAGAGACAAGTATTGCATAAAAGATGTTATATAAAATTAAATATTATTCAGTAAAGCCAAGCAAGACAAGAAAAGTATGCCTGAGCCTACAGTGTATTAGAGCTGCTTTCACAGATGTTTGGATCAGCACTGCAAGCTGACATCAAAATCTTTTTTTGATACCTCTTCAGAGCCCTCTCAGTGTCTCCTGTCTCCTTTTCTCTACCTTGTGCTGCAGAAGGAGGCAGGACGGCAGCAATCCTGCTGCCTGAGAGCTGAAATAAAGAGCTAAAAGTGAAGCATTGACTCCTTTTTGTAAAACAGAACTTTACGATGAAAACCCTCTCCTGGAACAATCACTTTTGGCCTTTAAGCATTTTGCTTTTAAAGTTTACCCTCTCTGCCCTTTTAGAAAACAAGACTTCACTAGACATACAAAATTAGTAGGGTGTGTTTTACTCTTACCTGCCTTTTTTTAATCAGGTTAAGGGTTTTCTCCTACCCTCTACTACAGAGAATATTTTTCAAAGTCCTGAAGTCCACGTATATCAAAAAGTTAGAAGACTGTATTTATGGACATGACCCTTCTTCAGCAAAGTTCGTGATGAAATGCCTGCTGATTATAGCTGAGCATATCCAAATTCTCAGTTTTTTCAGTGGGAAAACCAGTGAGAGCTGAAACAGCCCCTGCAGGGTAAATTCCCACTGACATCAGTGGTAGGGATCTTTCATGACTTTGATGGGTGTAACAACACTCAGAGTTGTTATATTAACACATTAAATTGGGAATAAACTATCGCAGTAGCAGTAAGTCAAATAGAAGCTATAAAATTTTAGGACTTTATCAGATATTTTAAAATGATATCTACTGTTCTCATGAGAGGAAGGAAATATGAAAAGAAAGAAAACTGAAACAAATTTGTAAAGGCAATGCATAATATTTCTAATAGTATATTTCTCTAAAAAATTCTCAAAATATTGGTGTTTTTATACAGTTCTGAGTTTATAAAAGCAGAAATAAGGTTCCTAATTTCCATGGTTTTTATTCTCCCTGTATCTAAATTCTGTGAAAGTTATACAGTATTTTAACTTTCTGATTTTGCACTTTAAAAATTTTTTCGTGATTAACTGAAGTAGTATTAAAGATTATAATGTACTCTGTTGACTGAAGAATGTTCTTTATATTAGTATTTTGCAAGAATACTATTCAAATGCTGCTTTTGAATTGTTGTATACTATATTATGTATTTCCAGCTGGAAAGGATGCAGGTAAAAAAAAAAAAAAGAGAGAGAGAATTTGTCAAGATTGAGAAAAGCAAAAGGAGGCCTGAAGGACTCCTTCCTTTCTCCCAAAGGTCTTCAAAAAAGACATCAGCTTTGCCGTCCTTCAGTCCTCATATACCAAGCAGCTTTTCAGTTGGGAGTTACACAATGCTTCTGCTTTAACCACTAGGCTATTAGTGACTAGCTTACCTCCTTGAGCGCTCTTAGAACTTTGGGGCGAATATTATCTTTACTGATTTTTTTTTTAATATTCATTAATTGTTTTCATGGCCTCATCAAGAGTCACTTAAAATGCAGAGAGATCCTTTATGGAGCCCCTCCACCCTAAGGAAGGGTTGTGACATGGAAATCTTCCCAGTTTCTTCCACAGTGAAGGCTGCTTAGTACTTTTCCATCTAGTTTCTCTCACATGGCTTCGTCCTTCAGACGCTTTCCTTTTATGCATCCTGATCATCCATTTGCCCTACAGATTTTCTGGAAGGTTTTATTCTCCTAATGAATTTGAAGAAGGATTTAATACTATTTTTGATGCCCTTGCTAGTCACATCTCACTTTTTGTCTCTGTATTTTTATGTTTAACTTCCCAGAATTTACAAACCTCTGTATCTTCTTCATTTGTATATACCATCACTTCCGAAGGATGTCTTCTTGTTTCTAACAACCTTCCTTACCTTGCCTTTAGCCATGACAGTTTTCTTTATTTTGTATTTTCTTGATAGGAATATGTGCTGCTGCTATGCTTGCAATAAGGTGTTTTCTTCTTACTGCTTGTAAGGATTTAGTTGTTTGAACTGCTCCTTTGGCAGTTTTATTTATTTTTTTTTAAACAAGTATTCTCATTTTCCTTTGTTTCCACTTTTTTGAAACCAAGCACTCCAGCCCACTTTTGGCCTTTATTAGAGCTGTAAGGATGAGGGATCTAAATCCTACTGGCCCCTGTTGCACAGCAGCACTTTGACTGGGGCATTGGAAATAAGACCCGTGCATTACTAACAACAGAGCCCAGGGTTGCATTTCCTACTGTGGGCTCCCTAATCGGCTATTTCTCTAATTCCTGCACCAGCCACTGATAGTATCTAAAAATTCTCTTCTTCACATCCGGATATGACATTTGTCTAGTCTATCTGAGAGTAATTAAAGTCTCTCGTTACAGTTGTATTTCCTGCTTCTCTGCTTCTCTGTATTTCAGCCACCGTTGCAATACAAGCTGGGAAGTGGACAGTAGAGACCCAGTGCTTACTAGAATGGAAACATTAGTTCATGTGCAACCCTTCCTCCCTGGGTCACTTTCTTGGGACCACTTTTACATTTCACAGAGAGATGAGAGAATCTGCAAGCAGGATATATGCAACTTCGAGTACAAAGAAATTTTATACTAGTTATTATACACACAAGACAACTAGGACTAATGAGCTAAGGATAAATGAGCTAAGGCTATATATTTGAAACAGTATAATTCACTGAAATAGTGGTAGAGTCTTTCCTGGCCAAACTATTCCCAAATGGCTGCAAAGGGCTGTCCCCTGTTACTCTTTGGTCATTGGGCTCAAACCACATGTTTTTTTAATTGCTGTCTTCTGATTTTCTGTTTTATTCTTCTTTAGTTATTGAGATGCCAGTGATTGCCATTTCAATAACCCTTGTGTTTTTACTTTTATTTCTCTTGTGTGGCTTAGCTCACATACTTTCCATGCCTTCACAGCAGGTTTCCCACTAGAGCTAAGCCAAAATAGAGCTGCACTACACCAGGCCAAGCAGCTGAGCCCCAGGCTGAGTGTTATTCGTATAGACTCTGTGTTATTCAATGAACTGTTTGGTTTATTAACTTAAATTAAAGTCTCTTTAATAAATGATCCTACTCTATAACCAAAGTAGTTTATTCTACCTTCGCAGCAGGTACTATTACAATGCCCCACCAAGTGCCTTAAATAGCTAGCAAATCGATGTCTTAATTTGGGGTAGATTTCGTTCTAGTTGCGTCAACTCAATCCTTAGATTGCTGGCATTTGTGTAGAAGCAAATGTACTGTTGCCTTGATTCTGTTTTACAAGTTATAGGTTGAATGACACTGTTTGGTTTTGTCCACCTGTGGGATACCATGCTAAATAACCATGTTTTTGGGACCAAAGGTTTGGTATTTCTTCAGCCAAGGTGAAACTGAACACGAAACCAAGCTCTAACATGAAGTTTATATTTCACTTCATACAGGGCCCCTCATGTCTTTGCATATGAAAGTGCTGTATTTTTGCATCCTTTCCACATGGGTTTCTTAATGGATCCAGGAACTTAAGGAAAGATTTCTTAAGAGTGAGGGTGACAGAGCATTGGAACAGGCTGCCCAGAGAGGTTGTGGAGTCTCCTTCTCTGGAGATCTTCAAAATCTGCTTGGATGCAGTCCTGTGCCACGTGCTCTAGGTGACCCTGCGTGTGCAGGGCGGTTGGACTAGATGATCTCTAGAGATCCCTTCCAACCTTAAGCATTCTATAAGTGAACACGAATGGAGCAGGTGCACGAGTGCCTTGGCTGGAGGCAACCTTGGGGATAGTGCAGTGGGGATCCCACAGCTGGGAGGGCTGGAGAGGTCCTGCTGGGGACCCGGAGGGTTATGGGCATGGCCCTGCGGTCACCTCAGCTCCTGGCCCCCTTTGCTCCCACTGCGCCCAGCTCTGAGCACAGGCAACAACCAGCGATATCGAGTGTGCTCCGGACTCTGGCATCTGAGGTTGTGCTAAATTTCAATTATTTTATTTATTTTTTCCCAGTCTTTTCTGTTGATCTCGCATTTTTGGATGCATTCAGCTTTAATTCACAAGGTGTTAACCTCCAGCTGCCTTTTCCCAGGGCTTTTCTTGATTTGTCTTCTGTCACTCCAACTACCTCACCGGTGCATCATGTTTATTGATAATGCTGTGAGGAAGGGCATCCATCTCCTGTTTCCTACATATTTACCAATACCTCATTTGTCTTATTTTGGCTTGTAAGATCAGTGTGCTGCTCTGTTCTTTCTTCTTTTCTGCTCCCTTTCTAATCTCCCAGCTCTGTCCCTCAAAACATATATTTCTTCTCCTTGTCTTTACCACCAGTCTAGGGAGCATATGCTCTTTTTTTTTTTGACTGGGGGATCCATCTTTTTGGATGCCACTCTGGACTACCTTTCTCACCTAAGACCAGCATTCTTCTTCCAGCACTTTCACACAACACATTTATAACTTCCTTCTTTGATCCCTATCTCATGTAATAAATTCAAGGGTTTCATCTTTCTCATCCATTTTAGTACACAAACTCACCCCAGCCTGCAAATCTGCCTTTTTTATCTGCTTTTTTTTTTTTTTTTCCTTTTCCTATTCATCCCTTCTCCCAGATGGATTTCCTCCTCTTCATTGTTTTTCACTGTACGTCTCCCTCATTTTGGACTACATACCTAACCACACACCCTATCTTAAGTTTTGCAGTTCAAGACCAAATGGAAAATAAAGGGCCTCAGATATCAAAACACTTCAATCACAGGTACATGCAATTGCTATATACACATGTGCAGGCAGACATATATATTACATATATACAGGAATGAAAATAAAAAGCTGTCTTTGTCATTTAACTACCCTTTATTTATGAAGGCCCTGCAAAGTAAAGTAGAGGATAACACAAGAAGAAGCTGCCATTATAAGGCTGCTCAGCTAGTGAGCTGTTACAGTAGTTGAGTGGAAAGCATCATGGCTACAGAAGAACAAGGCCTCATATTTTAGTTTCAATGATTTGTCGTACTTGTGTGTATATATTTCTTTTTGCATTTTTGTGACTGTGGAAGTGATTTCAAACCATTTACTATCCATGTGCTAGCAATCATCCTGAGGTTCTTGTGCAATTTTGTGATGAATTCTTCTCAGTTCAGTGCTTGTTTTTGTGTAATGGGAAACCTGCCAAGTTCTGGCATTTGATTTAAAGCTTTCAGCTAATTGTACTTCTTTTCTATTAGTTTTATTTAACAAATTTGAAGCTGCAGTTTATGACCTTGTTTTTCCTTCTGGAACAGAATAAGTAATCACAAAAATTGGACAATGGGAAAGTGGCTATGACACCAGCAAAGCTCACACTCCTCAAAATATTAAATCAGGATCTCTTTTCTAGTAAAAGAATGAAGTCTGTTTATTACAAATAAACAAATATGTATAAGTGACTGAGACTGCACTGAATTTCACATGGCTCTTGGTATGAAAGTTCCTTGGAATTTCTGAAAATTCTGAGAAAGAGTGAAAATCAGTTTATACAACACATATTGGTACTTCTTTTCTTATCAGACATTTTCTATCAATATTTTTTTTAATAATCTATATTAATCAATTATGCACTTCAAAATAATGAGCCACAGTGCAAGGAGCACCTTCAAAGGCGTTGACCTCAAAGGTGCGAAGTCAAGAGGATGTATGAGTAGAAACCCAAGTAAGGATTTAATTAATTGTTTGGGAAGTCCTGGGATCATCGCAGAAGCATTTGACAATGTGTGAAGGACTCTGCATTGTCTGTACAGCAAGCTGGATGTAACACGACTGTGACCTAGATTCTTTTTTGTACCTGAGAAACTTCATTATGGAATTCAGATTCAGGATGCTAGTGGGGTGGGCTAAACTGGTCCTTAGGGCTAATACTTTAAGACAGCTTTGAGGTACACCTGGTGGTGGGTAGGTTTCTGTTGCGGCAACACTATTTTGTACATTTCCTGCATAATACTGCCATCAGATTAGCCTCAGCTTTTGACAGCTCTGATGACATTCTAAATTTAGGTGACCTTTGCTGATTTTCTGCTGAACATATCTTTAAATACTTGCTTAGTCATTAGTATTCAGTACCACACTTTTAGATAACTTACAAAAAAATTACTTAATTTTATTAGTGTACTTGGGAAATGTTTACAAGGAAAGGTAACTAAGTAAATGTTAATTAAGCCATTAATACTTGACAGGCTATACACTACTCATTTTCTTTCAGTGAAAGAAAATGGTAAATGTTTCTTAACAGAGTCTTATAGTAAAATGTAAAGAAAAGATTACCACTCAGTGGAATTCATTCATTTCATGGCTGAAATTGATGAAAGGTCACCTACATAGAGCTTCACAGATAAGGAGAAAAAAAAATGGGAAGAAGAGTAATGCAGTTTCAAACAAAAATGTTGAATGATGGATGGAATTGCAAGGCTTTTATGGCTGTTTTAGAGTTGCCTAATATGTCTTGGGGGAGTGCATAAAAAGGCTGAGCTTTTTACACACAACAAACTTGTGCCAAGCTTTCCATTGCTTACTCCAATTGACAGAGTGTTTTCGCATATTCAGCTTTTAATGTTTGTCCTGAAATAGGATCATTGATTTTGACACATGCCTTTATGCTTTCCACTTACGTGATTTCAAATGAGCAGGAGCGTGACTTCCACGTGAAAGGCTTGCTGCTCAAGCTGTCATTCACGCCACACGATTCAAGGACTTCTTTTTCAGGCTTGGAACTAGCCAGCATTTTCCAGCCATCCCCATCGGAGACAGGCAGAATGCATGGCAGAGATGCTCAGGACAGTACAAAAGAGCTTACAATAAGGAAATACTTTCTTATAAATTTAAATCATTTAAAATAAAAAGTAGAATTTGGCAGAAAAATATGTATTTTGGCTATGCAATGAATGGAAAGTGACAGGACACTGGACCTGGACAGCATCATTTGCTTTTTTTTTTTTTCCTAACAAAGATTTAGTCTTGGGTTCTTGTCCACTGACACCAAATACTTGGGTAAAAGCCCCCAAATCTCATGATTGAACAAATACTGGGCTTGTTGCTAGAAGGTAAGACTTAATAAACAACTAAACAGCATTTCTTTGAACATAGTCAGGTTAGGAAAACAGAAACCCATTTACACAAATGGAGAAAACAGAAGATTAAAAAGTCATTCGATCCAGCAAGTTTTACAGCTACCTACTCTGGTATCATTTTAAGTGTAGATAAGCATGTCTGACTTCAGGTTTTCACACTGCATTATATGCTTTTGTTAATAGCATCTCCTTACTTCTGTCAAGTAAAACAATTGTATTAAGACATCCTGGCAGCTGTAAAATGGAAACAATTTGGAGAATCAGAATATCAGAATTGAATGCACAATTATTATGACATATTCCATATAAGGATTGTCATGCTGAGAATTAAGAAAAAAAAAGTGATTATCTGTGTTTCACTGTTTTGCTCAAGACTCATCTTTGGCATACCTTTGCAAGTGATTTAATTGGTATTAGGGTTTACTTAAGACAAAGAGGTGAAAAGTTAGTTACCTCAAAATGTCCCACAGCTGTCAGCTCCATCAAGAAACAGGAACACGCTACAGATAATTATCCATTCATATGTTCTCGTAATGCCTGATTTATTGCCTGGAGAGGTCCAGGACGTAGCCTTTCCACCACTGGCATTTCTAATGAGCACCAAAGGGGAAGGTGAGAGACTTTCCAGTCTTGAAAGGGTGACTAGTTACAATCACCTCAGTTGCCAACCAAGATGGGAAGCAGGCACCAAAGCTGAAATCCTGATTATTCTCATCTGCAAGGAAGTGGAAAACTAGGTGGATCTGTGAAAAAAAATATGATCTTTTTATTTTGTTGAAACACTAGTGTAAGTATATCAGGCATTAATGATGGGAGGAGGGAACTGTGTGTGCATGCGTCTGCCTGCCTTCACCTATGCCTTTTAAATACGTCTAAGATAGATTAGTTAGAATGTCTTGAATACTATAAAGAGGTGCTTATATTTGCATTTTATTAGCTTTGCTTGACTTATGGAGTTTTAAGCAACCAGATTACCTCAAAATATTATTCTCTCAAGGTGTGGTAAAGTTGTCTTAGAGAAATTCTCAGCTATAAGACTGAATTCTTCAATTCTGTCAATAAAAATAAGAAGATTTATAAACAATAAAATTTTCAGGATTTTTTATGGCTACATTTACAGATTAAAAAGCAGCTGTAAACTAGCCTAGTTTTTCTGTCTCTATAAAAATGTTCTGTAATCGACACTTGGAAAACATTTTCAACCGAAAATCTTTTAAGTGAAGATCTCTTGCTTACAGATCAACATCAAAAATTAGTGTCACTAAACTGCTGAGCATTCAATGAGACAATCAGCAGCTGCCTCTCTTCTTTGGCAGTGGTGAAAAGATGACCCCTTGATATCTAACAATATTGTCAGTCATCTCATGTTTTTAAATGTATCTATCATCTCATTTAATCATATTGTTCAGAAACAGAAGCTTTTGAGGAACAAGAACATGGGGCTCTCTTCATTTTGGAAGGAACTTGCACAGAATCACTTTCACACTTGCTCTGATATTGAACTGCTGCTCACACACCTGCTGAGGTATGATTATTTTTCCTCTTATTTGCTTTATTTAGAATTTGGCACTGAAACAATCATGCATATTCACTGCTGCTGGGATAATCCACACCAGAACTGAAAGCTCAAAGTTTTAGGCTTTGGAGCAGATGTGCCCTCAGCAGAAGGAGACAATTTTCCAGGTTTGCAGAACTTGCCTCTCAGTAAAGGACTAGAAATGCTTTTTGTTGATGCTGACACTCTGCTTAATTTGAGATATGTGAATTTCAAAACAGTATGATCTGGGTGTCTGCCTGTTCTGGTACCCTTCAATTTTGAAAACGAATCAATGGAATCATCCTCATGGTAAAACACTGGCTGAACAGAACAGAGGAGCCGAAAGAAGGACTTGCTATTCAAACACCCTTTAGCAGAACACCCTCACCTTCAGTTTCTCCTGCAAAATAGATCTTTGCATCCTTAGTTATCATTAGATAAATGGAACAGAAATGCAGCCTGCTGAAAGCAGCAGGCATAAAGGGAGTAGAAGCTTGGGACCCCCTTGCTCCTATGATGATGCTCATTCCAATATGGTGCAGATCTAATCTGCGACTACAGCTCTTAAACAAAACAGTAGTGTAAGCAATAGCAAGACACTGTATCTCGCACAGTTTAACATAATTTTCCTTGCAGCCCTAGCAATTTTTTTCAAAATAATTAGGTTCAAATCTCCCAGGATGATGATATTTTCAAAATAGTGAATGCATGTAAAGAATACCCTCGTATATTATTTACATTTAAATACTTAGGCTTTTATAGCTATTCAGAGATGACTGAAGATGGGCAAAGCAAACTGATGACAAATCTCTTTTTTTTTTCACTGAAAAAGTATGTATGTGTCTTCATTCGTTACACTTATAAATTACCCTGGGAAAATATATTGGCTCTAGTGTGCTCAGCCAGTCCGTTATCTGACAAAATCACACAAAATTTTTGCTGAGTGCTGGTACCCTGCAGGAGGAAAATGGTCTTGAATGGTCATGGCTTCACCAGACCAACATCACCAAAGATATTTTGCTCGGTTCTTTTTATCTGTTCAGGACTTTGGTTACTCCAGCTGTTACCTTGGCAACTGTTCGGGCATTTACATCGCAAACACTACTTGTAAGCTACAAAGAGTTTGGGGGGAGTAAAAGGGAAGATTAAAGGATAATAAAAAAAATCCTCTTTCCTTTAGCCTTTCTACCTCTGCAGCCCCTCATTACTCCATGAAAGTATTCCTTGGGGATCCTATTAGAGCTTGAATTCCTGGTAGGTAAAAATAAAGGGGTTGGAGGAGAGAATAACAATAACAACATGTACAGAAGGCTATTTCTGAGATGGTAGAAAGCCATGAAAGAAAAATATTAAAGGTGTGCAACTTTGAAAGCCTTGGAATAAAAGAATATCCTTTTACAGAAGACGCTGTAAAACCAGTTCAAAATAAATGCATTTTACCTATGAGGTGGAAAAGGTATTAGAACCAATAGAGAAGAAATCTTCCATTATGGGAAGAAAGGCTATCTTATTGCATGCTATGGCCTAATAAAGAAATATCATGCTATTTCAAAAACTGACAATTTTACTCTGTAGCAATTTGAAAGAACTAGAGCTGATCCCTCTATTGCTATAGCTAGAAAATTCCACCGTCTTGCTCATTCAAAGCCAACTAGAGTCTCTCAATACAATATTGCTATCTACAGTGTAAATATCACCATAAACTAGGACTCACACAGCACCCAATAACTACAAACAAGATTTGCAATACTATACAATAAGAGACAATTAACATTGTAAACTAAAAGACCACTAAGGTCAAACTCCTAATGACTTATGAACTCTAGATAGCAGCGTTTATGCTTTTGATATACACGTATTAATGAGGGATTTCAGTTGTCTTTGTTTTTCCAACAAAATAGTAAACTTCTGTTTCTTATCAGGACACAACTGTTAGAAGACTATTCCAACATAAAGATAGCTGTAGAACTATTTGAAAACCCCCAAAAAACCTTTTAAAATAACAAGACTATTTATGATTAGCTATGAAGGACATCATACACATTCACTCCTTAGGGCATGTAAGAACTGATATCTGAGATAGCCCAAATTATATGTTGCTAGACTGAAGATTAAAAAAGGAAGAAAATTTATAGCAAAAAGCTAATAAATAAGATCTTACAATAACAATTCTGAGTCTAATTGAACAATATATATGACTTGGATGCAATGGAAGAAATGAGTATTAAACTGGCACAACCTTTTCAGCACAACAGTATGACATGTGCTGCAATAACAATAGCTGATTATCAGACAAACTGCCCTGTGTGAGTGAAGAAACACAGAATTACATGAAAAGAAAAAAAAAACAAGAAAGAAAAAAAGTTCAAAAAAGAATTAAGAAAACAAAAGGAAATGGATGGATAATATTGGCAAAGAATCTCAAGAAGATGATGAAAGAAATGGCAGTGAACCCCATCAATTCTAGTTTCTACCAAGTTTACACCAAGAATAGGGCTTATGAAAAAATAATGAAGAAAAAAACTCCCAACAACAATACTAAAAAGAGATGAGAGTATGATAAAGTGATTCAAGAGCTGTATGCAGGTCCACATGAAAGAAACTATTAAGTTTTAATGGAAATTAAATGTTCATGATTAAACAGTGCAGTTTCTCAGACCACAGAGAAATGACACATGCAACAAGGAAATCTGCAAGTAAATCTAAGTATGAAATTTGTGGTGATGAACCCCATCAATAATGTATTTAAACTTTTCACTGATGTATGTAACAAATAAAAGCTCTAAAATATCTCCAGTAGGGAGATACTTTATTTTAGTGATTACAGCAGTTTCCAACAGCATCACTTCAAGCAGGATAAACAGGGCAACTGAATAAGAAAAATGAGGTGGGATTTTGACTTGAAAGACCATGCATTCACCATAAGTATCAAAAATGATAATAGGTTGTAAAAAGCGTCAAAAAACTCTTAATATATAGCTTTTAGATTTTAATTATTATTTTAATTCATTTTGGAACATCTTGAAATTTCAGGTCTACCAACAGAAATAATTAACTTTGAAAAGGTTTTACGCTAAGATTAAGGTCAAACTACTCAGATCTATAGTAAGAGAAAATGGTGTCAGTATGAATTTGTTCTTTTACATCTGTCCGCATTGTTCTTGAGTTCGGCCTGACAAAAAGCAGCCTCATACAACACAGACAATGCTTGATTTAATAACAGTTTTCTACATTCATCTTTTACTAAATAAGACTGCTCTTTTAAGAACTGAAATTTTAAACAATCTTTAAGATGAAATCCATAAGAAGAATTTAAATGAAGCTGTTGTTTTTAGGGAGTGACAGGAAAAGCAACTAAGAATGCAAACAAAGAATAATTTCTTCAGAATCACATAAACAAGAGTAAATAATTAACTGTGTAAAACGAAGAAATCCTGAAGTCAGGAATTATGACAAAATGCAATAGGATATAAGGCACTGGACCATTCATTTTCTTCACAGATAACATGAATTCTTATGATAATGATATAAAAATAGTGTCTGAATCACCAACATGGTAGGCTCATTCACCAGTTTAAACATATTGGATCATTGAAAATCCACAACTAAAAGAGAAAGATACTATGAATTCTATAGTAATTACAATTTTAACATTATAAAACCTGAAGATATGCTAAAAGACAGATCAAATTAAAAACACTATATAATACAATATATTCAAAAATGAATCCATCTTCACCAAAATATTAAATATCTCTTCCTCTAATTATTTCTAGCAACTAGAAAGAACTGGGAGTTTACTAAAAATAATTTCAGAGAATCTCCACGGCACAGCTATACAAATATGACACAGTTTGGTGTAGAAGACTGGCAAAGGTCAGTCTAGGATAGACAAAGATAGAGAAAGATTGTGTTATCTGTTTCACTGGATGGCACAGAAAGCAGAAAAAAAGTCTGAATCTACATAAAACAAATGGTATGATCATCAGATTAGCTGATCACATCACTTTCTTTGAATCTGTACTGTATTGAAGGAATTCAGTTGAAGGAATTCTTCCTTCAATGCCATGTCAAATTCAGAATTTATCACTTACGAAATAGAATTTTTCACTTTTGCTCAAACCAGTTCATATTTTCTTCACTCTATCTGTTATCATTGCTCACATCCCCTACAAACTTGAGATTTATAACTTCTTCCCCAATATTTAGGGTTTTTTATTCATGAAAGACACAAATTCTGCAAGCCTTTAAAGCACATTCTTGCATTTAAGCATGTATTTAGTTCTGTTAAGTCAATGCTTCAAAGTGATCTTTAAATGTAGCTCATGCCCTAAGGGGTACTGTTGAATCAGAGCTACAAATCCCGTGAGAAATTCATTTCTTGAACACAGACTTTGTTCTATTGTGTTTCAAGACTGAACCAGGGTAATATATGTCTCAACTGCATAGAGTCTGCCCAGTTGATGGTCTAACATGCGCCCACGTAACTTACACATTAGTGAGGTTCACATGTGCTGGGATAGTAGTCAGTGTCTCAAGTTAGGTAACTTACTTCCCTTTTCTTCAGTAGATCCAAGTAGGGTAAATATAGAAGAAATATAAACACTCACAGGTTTGAAAAATAAAAGGGTAAGAAAGAATAATTTTCTGTGATTAAGGCAAAGCACTCTGTATTTCAAAGGGGATAGTTGCTTGAGTCATTTAATTCCTCTTTGAAGCCTGAGGGGAGCTCCTTTTTCAGGCTCAGGTAAAAGCAGTAGAATTCATTGTCTGGTTCATAGTTTTAAAGGATGAGTTGGGGAGCCAAGGCTACCTTTGATGGGGGCAAATCAGAGTTCTACTCTCTGTTTTAATATTGACAATAAGGCTTAAATTCCATGTGCTCTTTTGGTGTCAGTGACGTTATGAATTTCTCTCCACAGTTTTTTATTTTTATTTTTATTCCACTCATTAAACTTTCACAAATGTATGAGTAATGAAAACTGATTTGCAAAGAATACAATTTTCCTAGTGGAGCTACAGTACTGATTGCTTCTAGCACCAGAGCTGTGCAAATTTCCCATAATAAGGAGAGAATAAAATAAAACCAGAGAGGTTGAAACAGTTTGAGAGAGCTTGGTTTGCAAAATTCAGTGCATATTTAAGCTAGTTTATGAGAGTATGCATCATATGAAAATCCATATGCTTCCCTAGGCTGACAGACAAAAAGGAACTGTTTCTGGTTTTCGTTCACTGTAATTTAGGAATTCTGTTTTTAATTCTTAGGGAACCCAAACATGAAACCATGTCCCTAAGAATTCTCCTGGGTTTTGGGGAAGCAAGAAATAAGTCCAGAAAAAAAGTCTGTGTATAGCTAAAAAAGAAATTTATGTGGTCAAAGGGAAAAAATATTTTTAAAAAACTTTTTTTTAGCCTTTTCAGTAGCTTTTTTGGTCTGCCAAAGACTAAGACAACAACACTGGTATGACTATTGCTCTTGTAAGTACTCAGTCTAATTCATTCAGATCTGCCCATTCTATGTGTTCTGCACAGTGCTGGGTTGCACAGCAGAACAGAGCATCTTCTTTCCTTGCAGTTTTAATTTATCCCTTATACTTATTGCATACATATTTGGGCTAATCGATCTGCTGACTCCCTTCACATTGGGGGGAAGCTTGGATTTGCTTGGTGTGTCATGTTTGAGCGAGCACGTGAGAAGCAGGGATGGCCTCCTAGTCACCTAGCGAATTTAATGCTATTCTTGTCCCGCTCTGAAGCAATGCTGGAATTGGGAATGAGTGTGTCTGTATGCACACAGTGTGTGACCTCTTCACGCTTGCTCACAGCTCAGCCAGCAGCCACGCATTACATTAACATGTCACCTCAGCAAAAACAACACTTGGAAACCAGAATTTTGTGTCTTCCTTCATTTGTAGCCAAAATATCAGCAATTTATTGCTGACGGAAAACACCTTGCCTGGGAGGATTTTGTCTACTGGCTGCTGGGAATACCTGGCCTGCCTGTTCAGTTCTCTGCTGCTTTTTCCCAAAACCTGTCCCAGCGCCCATTTTAACTTCATTTTCTTCACAGTCTCCTTCCCTGTGCTTTGGTTCAAATTAGGTCTCAGATGCTACTCAGGCTTTTACACTTTTCGTATATTAGTACCTCTTGCTTTTTGTCTTTTCTCTTCCACAGCGGCACCTTTGCTGTTATTTCCTTGGCTTTGCACCAGTTTCCATCCCCAGCCAAGTGCCATAGATCCTGCAAAGTGCTTGTTCTGCAGTTGTAATTTTGCTGCTTTATATAAAAGAGCAGAGCTTGCTCAGGAGCCCTTGCTATAAATAGAACGGAATTTTTCTTAGGTCTCCTAGTGATTTGCCAGATTGATTGTATCTCTGCTAATCACCCTGAATAATACATTGACATTCTGCTTTTCTCTTAAAATCATCCTGTATAATTTTTTTACATAACTCTGAAAAATATTTATATAGAAAAATATTTTTATTATGTCTAGCTGTTCTAATGAACATCTGTTGAAACCGCAATAATGCAGTGAATCAAATTACTTATACACCCACAATCTAGCTATTTGAAGGTTAAGTCTGATAAGGTGACCTTAAGGAAGCTTTTTTCTTCCCTTTTTTTTTTTTTTTTATATATATATACAGTGCCTGCATGGCAGATATCTTCAGAGCATGTTAATAAAAATAAAAACAGAGGACTGTTCGAAATCACATATTTAAATGCACAAACTTTCTCTGTTCCTCTCACATCTCCCTATAAATTTCTTGAAAATAGTGGGTTTTATTATATATTAATCTCATGAACAAATTTAACATAAAAATAAATCAGTTTTAGATATCTCAGCATGGGAAGGGAGACAAATATGATATAATTTTTAAAATAATGCAATTAAGAATCCAGGTCATTAACAGAATAACAAAGAATTGGTGATCGGTATGGTAATTTCACTGATATGAGAAGATAAAATCTATAAGGCTATTAAAAAGTGATTGAAACATAGCTTTGAATATTTCCATATTTAGCAGTACATTTAAAAAAAATATATAAATCGGTTTCTTTGGGAAGGAATTACTCGCACCTGTAAAGACTGCAATAGAAAAAATGAAATATGACTGCAGTTTTCACCTACACCTACAATCCAATCCAGTTCCAAAGCAAGCAACTGTAATTGTAATGAGCTGTTTGAGTATTCAGATCCAATATATCAAAATTATACCTTCAGCTAATTGCCCAAGAGAGTACAATAATTACAAAAATAGCCCAGGATCAGGGCATCTATTTCCCATTCCAGGCTCTGCTATTAAATCCTAATGCTGTGCATTTAATATGGCTTTTCAACTTCTCATGCACATTAAGAAACCTAGAGCACTCTCTGTTAGGAGTAAAGAGGAGAGTAAGCACATCTGGGGGCTTTCAGAAGGGGCTGGCCATTGTGCTGGTGGCTTAGGACAACCTAAAATACACCATAGCAATTGCCTAGACCTGGCATTATTGCCAATAGAAAAAAAAAAAAAAAGGCCATTGTGAATGACACAAGCATTCACAGTTTATATGCTCTTTCCAGGAGTATTTCCTCTATTTTGCTATGACTTTCAGATCCTCAGTAATTATCAGAATATTCCATAGATAGTAAGATGAGAACACAAGTAGGAAAAGTTATTTCACATGCTTTGCTCAAATGAGGGTGATCTCAATCTTCACACTCAGATATGCTCTGTACAAACTTGTTAGTGTGTATTGACAATATATATAACTAAAGAACAGTGCAGCATAAACATTTCCTATGCGAATAAACCTTTAATGTCAAATGTTGTTATTAAGTAGGGATAAAACCTCAGTTCTTTGTCCAGTCCTGTTCAATTTATTCATCAATGACATCGATGAAGGGACAGAGTGCTCCCTCAGTAAGTTTGCTGATGATACCAAACTGGGAGGAGTAGCTGATACCCCAGAGGGCTGCGCTGCCATCCAGAGGGACCTGGACAGACTGGACAACTGGGCGGTGAAAAACCTCATGAAATTCAACAAGGCCAAGTGCAAGGTCCTGCACCTGGGGAGGAATAACCCCAGACACCAGTACAGGCTGGGAACCGACCTTCTGGAGAGCAAAAAAAATCTACTCAGTCCTGGTGAGGCCGCATCTGGAGTATTGTGTCCAGTTCTGGGCTCCACAGTACAAGAGGGATGTGGATAGAGTCCAGTGAAGGGCTACAATGATCAGGGGCCTGGAACATCTGCCCTATGAGGAAAGGCTGAGAGAGCTGGGTGTGTTTAGCCTGAAGAAGAGAAGGCTGAGAGGGGACATAGATGTATATAAGTTGTGTATATAAATACCTTAAGGGAGAGAGTGAGGGGGCTTGGATCAGCCTCTTTTTCAGTGGTGGCCAGCAATAGGACTAGAGGAGATGGCCACAAATTAAAGCTCCAAAAGTTCCACAGGAACTTAAGGAAAAAATTCTTAACGGTGAGGGTAACAGAGCACTGGAGCAGGTTGCCAAGAGAGGTTATGAAATCTCCTTCTCTAGCGATACTCAAAACCCACTTGGATGCAATCTTGTGTAACATGCTCTAGGTGACCCTGCATGTGCAGGGAATTTGGGCTAGATGACCTCTAAAGGTACCTTCCAACCTTAGTGATTCTACGATTCTATGATTCTGTCTAGGATTCTGCTGCTGGCTGGTCTCCCATGGCTTAGGAAGAGCTTCATCCACTGCTTCAGCAATCTGCAATTCTTTTTCTTTTTAATATTTCCATTGTCATTAAGATAATAGTCATGTGTTAGTGCCACTGATCTTTTAGCCAATGTCAATTTGAACATCCGTTAGTCTGCTACATATGGTCATATATTTAATAAATCTGACTTTTCCACACATATAATTGGCTGATCTTTAAAGCTAGCAATATTTCATCTAAAACAAAACAAAATACCCATTTCAGACATTGATCTGTAACCTGAGGCATATGTGAATAAATCAAGCAAATTGATTAAAAGCTGGGCATGTGATAATCTTCACAACCATTGCTAGAAAAGATTTGAGACTTCTACACAACAAGATTTCAGTATAGGACAACTCACAGGGACATACCTCTGGACAAGCTTACAACTCAATTCCTGCTTCATTTTGCATATACATTCAGACATTAAAGAGTGTTTTTTAAGAGATCTGAATGTGAAAGTTAGTTGTCATGACACTGCAAGCTTCTCTTATGTTTCTGCAGGAATAGGTGAAAGGATTTTCACTTCAAAGTTGGGAGATCACAGGAATTTAAGATAAAACTAATGTTGGAATAGATCCTTGTCAACAAAAACATAGTCTCTTACATATTTTTTTCAGCTGAGGATACATAACAGATATAGGTATATATGTATGTCTGTAACAGCTGAAGATGTACCTTTATTTTCCCTCATCTTCACGAAGTACTACTGAGCTTAACACTTTTTTAAGGTAGTTAGTAAGAAAATATTTTTCAAATGTTCCCTGACTTTTAGATTTTCTAGATATACCTCAAAGAAGACAACATACAGACCTTTCCACTCATCTAATGATTTCAGCTCTCAAACTTAAGAGAAGCAACAAGCTTGTCTGCTATGTAGGGCTTTTCCAGTTACATAATGCATGAGGAGCAGGTCAACAGACTATGCCTTTCTAATCTGTTTTCCTACATGGGTAGTTCTCCAGTTGACTTTTAAGAATGTGGAAAGATAAATTATCCTTTTGATTTTCTTTAGAAAGGGCTTATTGCCTTTTTTTTTTTTCTTTTTTCTTTTCAGAACACCTTATCTTATAACACTTTCTCCTCAAAGAAAAAGACTATCAGCAATCCTTCCTTTGGTCTCTTCTTATTTTATCTGTGCCAAATTATGCTGCTATCAGATCAGACCCATCTAGAACACAAATGCTGTGAACTAGAGGAGCTGAATCAGCTCTGGGGGTAGATCAGCGCTAGTATGGGTCCTAAAAATTATCTGGTAGTTCATTACCTGTTTTCTGCACATCTGGGTTCCTAAGGTGACCCTACTGGCTCTGTTGTGAGTTAAATGGTGACATAGGGAGATGTTTTCTGTTTGATGCTAATTGTGCTTCTTCTTGTTTTGAAGTATAGCAGCCATCTGCACATATGGATCTTAGGGTTCCTGATTGGAGCTTACTTTGTTTTGCTTCACTAATGTGATACCTTGATAAATTCAGCTCCTGTTCAGTGTCCTAGTGATTTGGATTATATTCTTGTTCTCTCCAAAGGATTCTCAGCTGCAGGAAAACAGGATTGTAGGCCAAAGTACTTACTGGGCCCATCCTGCAGAATTAGTAGCATGTACTGCTACTCTTACAGAGGTTTTCCCAGGATCCCCTTCTGAAGGATCTGGATGAAGTTGCTGAGCAAATTACTTTATTAGGTAGTTCTAATACGAACTGCAGAAAAATAAGTTAAATTTTTAATTGATCAAACTTGATAAAACCTTAGAGGTATGCAAAAGACAACCTAGTCTCTAGACACATGCAGAGATCTTCTAGCTCTTTTATCTTCTGCGCTAAAGGGACAAGGATAACTATTGGCACAAATGTGAAATCACAGGCATAAGTTTGTGAGACCACATCGCTTATGTTGTCCTTCCCTGCTTGTTGTGCTTGACTAAGAACTTTACTGAGCTGGCATTTTTCTTAATATCTTAAATCCAAGAATCAAGAGAATATGGCAACAATTTAGTTTCATATTTTAGAAGTTCTTCTGGTTTTCTCACCTTCATCTTCCATGCCAAACAAAAACAAGTCCACTTTTGTACTTTCCAATTCCACCCATCAAATAAAGTCTGTATGACAAATTGCATAGCAGTCACTTTCAAATTTTTCTTCCAATTTTGAGTACTGGCATAAAAATGATCAAGAATCTTTGACATCTACAGGTACAAAGAGAAATATATCTTATTCTTCTTTCTGCCAAAATTTCTCATAGAGGAAGTAATATTGAGCACTCTTTAAAATAATTCAGCTCCAATTTCTCCTCAGATTAGCCTTTGGTGTCTCATATTCTGAGTTATACCTCCAGAAGTCCAACCTTTGCTCACCTCCCATGCATAGGGAATGGTGGTGGGTGAGCAATCTCACAAAGAACAACCAACTGGAATGCCAAGTGCTTTATGCTTTATCTTTCACTGAGCAGAACAAAATACAGTCATATATAAAACCTATATACATCATAAAGGTGCCTGAGGCCAGTTTTTTACTTTCTCCCCCCTTTTTTTTTTCCTGATTTATCTTGCTTTACAATGAGTGTGCATGCTTCAAGGGATACCTCAGCACAAAGAGCACAGTTTTTCCTCATTATTCTTTTGATCTAGACCGCCCTATCTCTACTGCTCAGTTTCACTCGTCAGTGGGTAAAATGGACAAATTCTAAATTTCTAAGGGAAGCCGATTAATTGGAAAGATAGTTGGTCTCCATAGTGATCTTGTATCCCGCTTATTAGAGATGCAAAATCACAGGTAAGTAATGTAGAAAATTCAAAAACTTGGACTCTTGTCAATAATGCTTAACCCCTCCCCACCATCTGTTCTTATGTTCCCTTTTGAAAGAAATTTTTGCACTGTTTAAACAATAAAACGTTAATAACAAATATATGAGAGAAGCTTAAAATATAATTGATGGGTTGGTTAAGCATTGATAAAATATAGCCCTGTAGTCAAATAAATTAAATTTTCAAAGCAGCCATTCCCTGGCAGAGCAGCATACTTAAGATGAAAATATGAGGTTAATATACACTACCTTGGGAAAAGAAAAACGAAAACAGAAATACCCTCCCTCTCTTCTTTTTGCTATCTATCGACTGTGCCTTGTAGTCTGCCCACTCACACACGTTCCCATCTCTTACCCGTGTTGTCTTTTATTTTAACAAAATATGAGTTTGAATGTAGCTTTTCATCCCAAAGACAAAATTTCTGGAAGAATGAGCAGAATAAAAGGGAGAAAATTTGAGCATTCATTCACATTCACATTTATTGAAGATATGCTTTTGTCCATTGCAAGAAAAAGAGAAAATTCACACAAAGGGAAGGCACACTTTGCTTCAATAGCAGCATTCCTTCCAGCTAGCTGTGACAGCCACATGCCTTTTCTTAACATACCATGCATGTAAGAATTCATACTTTTGATTGGAAGAAATGAAATAATTCTGCAATTTATCACGAAAACACAGTACATAACTCATCTCCTGAGGATTCCTTAGAGGTCTTTGTTTGGCTTGGCCATGAAACAAAGACAAAATGGAAATATGCCAGATTACATAGATGTAGACCTGGCTTTGAATTCCTTGCTAACAAATTTTAAGAAATTTAAATCCCAGCAGGTCATACACCTTCTAAAAATACTTTAAGCACACACAGATTTCTGGAAGCCCCGTAGTCTATTTATCATTAAGCTCTGTTTTAATCCCAGCTTGAATGAGGGAGTAAAAAAAGACAAAAGAAAAATGACAGCATGGCACTCACTGATAAATTAAGGGTTCTGAAATCTCCTGCTTACCAATATTAATGTCGATGCCTTTCTATACTCCCAACTCACAAAACATTTATGTTTTCTGTTTTCTGTGCTTTTGATTTTGCCTCTCTGTAGCTCTTTGTTACAGCTGATGACTGTCTTGGAGTAAGGAACATTAGGGAAGTTATCACTCATTAAACAGCTGCATGTGGTGAGGCAAACAGAATTATTAAAGAAACTTATCATAAAATGAATTATTTTGAAGCTTAGAATGTTAGAGCTAGCTTGTTTTATAAACAACAACAATTGCTTTTTCCTGGCAATTTTAAGGTAATTGGGAGGTGGCATTTTGTTACACTTTTCTCCCATCTCTGGGTTATCAATTTCTCATACAGTGGCTTATTTCTTGGCGGTTTCTCTTATTTTACGCCATTCTAAGCTGTTGGTTTTATTCTTTTCAGCCTAGAGGCTGACATGCACTGTATATTTCACCACAGGAACAAACTGCCTCCTCTCTCAGTAGTCTAAGATAATTTTGTATCTAGAAATGTTTGATAAATTTGGCTCGTATAGAAAAAGAGATATCTACCTTTTTGGCCACTAGTGTTAAATCTTCATAATTGGACCCAGAATAAAAATAGACTGTTCCCACAGCCAAGAAATTCTGATAGCAGTTGATTAATATCTACTTTCTTGTATTATAGTTTAACATGCTCGTTTACATGCAAATACAAAATGACAAAGGAACTGCCACCTGCTTGTCTCTTTTCCTCAATATTTTTACTATTAAATGATCTGTAAAGTCTAGCTATCAATCATCTTCAATTTCAGAGGCACATACGTACCTACATATTCTCTTGGTGAAAAACAAAACAAAAAAATCATATAAAAAGAGTGGCTGACAAAATAGTATTTTGAAGTCTGTGTAGCTGTCATAAAGTCACATGGAAAATATGATCTTAGGAAGCAAACTTTAAAGAGTAAAAGAAATTAAAAGGTTTTATTTGTATGTGATAAGTATTTATATGATAAGTATGATTATATTGAACAGGAATTAAAAGCTTCAGTATGCCAGCATGATCTCACAGATGAAAATACTCTCCTCAAGAAAAATAAGGAAATGTTTTATTTCTCTTAGGATACTACTCTCGCTACTCCTTTTGCCTTTGAGATGGCAATTGTTACGTATGTTTACAGTAAAGTAAGTAGACAAGAATTTTGTGATAAAACTTTAAAATTCTCAAATTTATCACAATGTAAGTAAGTATAAAAGACATATAAATATTTGTGGAGTGAAATGAAAGGATTGTTGTAAAATCCAATTGGGAAGACAACTATTTTTTTTTTTCATAAATAGGAGCCTTAAAGTTAGCATCTTAAATTTAAAGATATGGCCTAATTTTGAGATAGCTAAGCACTCAGATCTGCTGTAACCAGAGAATGTATTTATCATTTTGCCGTTATCTCCAGATCCAAATAATCCAAGTTACTTCACAGATTTGTGAGGTATTAAGTTCAAAAAGAGCTATCAAGGTCTTCACATTGACTTTCTGTGTTATGCAGAATTATGTATATGTGTACTAGGATGTTATGTTATGAAAGATGCTGTACTGAAATCAAGGAAATTCTTTATTTCTGCAAGTGGGGTGTTTCCTGTGAATATAAATCCCTGCTTTTACTTAACTCTTTAACTTAGATGTTTCATTCTTTCATAAAGTGTCTATTGAAAATATTTGTTATGAAAAATCAAAATTATAAAATTGAAAATGATTATTACATCTATAGTCCATTTCAGCTGCTGGAACTCAAAATTTTTTTTTCCTCTCTCACAGATTTTATAAGTTATTATTCTTGCTTTTGGTAAGTTGTTTCTATTTTTAACCAACAAAGGGAAGAAAAATCTACCTCTAGTCGTCTTGGACTACTGGTATTTCATCAGTACTTCATCAATGTTTTCTGAGAGTTCACTGCTGGAACATCTTACAGAAAATAAACAAAGAAACAAACAAAAAAATTTAAGAAAATCAGATCAATGCTGTGATCTGGACTTATTCTAATAATTTAGTGCACAACTATACAGCAGGTCATTTAGCAGTTTTACGTGCGCTATGGGATAACTCTTGACAACCTGGGAATCTTATAGCTACTGAAAAAAATGAGTTTGTTGTTGTTGTTCTAATTGCCATTGTATTGTATTGATAATTTACTCACGTTGATTTTCTTTATGATGGCACTTGGCTTTCACCTACCTAACTGGATGTAGAACTTGCCCAAACCGAATGATTAATAAATGCAACAGTTTTATATTAATCAAACAATGGCAGGATATTAAACATTTTAGATGGCACAAAGTGTTATTTATGTGCTTCCAAAGTAGTATTTAGTAACTCCAAATTTATGATGTTAGCTCAGGTTGTTCATTTGCCTACCCCCAGATGATTGAATTGATGAATAATTAACAACATGTGCAGAAATCAACAATATTTGACAGGAATAGTTGCGTTTTCATTCCCTCTGCTTTGGGAGTGATGAAACTTTCTGTTAAATATTATTTCCCATTTTTTTCAGTAATATTTTTCCACTCACAAAAAGAACTGGAAGCGCTTAAATTCAACAGAGCTCTATGTCAGAACAGATCTGTGAAGAAAAGTAGCCAAAGAAAAGACAAAGAAGAGTTGGATCATGGACCGGAGGTACAGAAGAAGTTGGATGCCAAACTATGCGGGTAGCGGGCAAAAACCAAAGGCACATAAGACCTGACACTACTAAATACAGCTGAACATTTCTTCATCCTGTCATCAAACAGCTTCACCGAGCAGTAGCATATGGCAGCAGTCCAAGCCATATGGGGTGTCTGCAGGAACTCCAGTGAAGATACTAGGAAAGGCAGCATATTCCTGGCAACTAGCGAGCACATCCAGGGAGAGGAGATGGGGGGCTTGTGCCTTGCAAGAGCAGACACCGAGGAGACATCCTTTGCTCAGTATCTCTCAATTAGCAACCTCTGGCCTCACCAAGTCACAAGGTCATACTTTAAAGTCTTAAAGAGAGCCTGATATTAAAGGAAGAGATAGGGCAGTCTGCACTGATCTTTCATGGGAAGGCATACAAGCCCCAGGAGTGAACAGTTCACAGAAGGCACAAAAAATGTCAATCTGTGCACACCGATGGTAGGAAATCTGTCAAAAATTGCAGGCTGACTATTACTAATTCTCCTGTGAAATACTGGACTTTTATAAACACTTTATTATTATTATTATTTATTTGTTAACTAAGTAAGTGCTTCGAGGAGCCCTTGGAAGATTGTTTGTGATAAAAGGCTGAAGACGGGGATGGCAGCCCATATCCCAGCACAGATGGGTAACTCTGCTTGACATACCAGATCCTCTGAATCTGAACCCGTTCTACCTACTACTCCCACACTTGGTATATAGAAAGAAAGCAAATGAAATTTTGGGCAGATGTGTAGAGTCTCCGTGGGGATTAAACTGTGTCTGCATGACAGCTAGGCTCGTGCATGCAAGCTCTGGGCCAACAGCTCAATCAGGCAGCTCTGCAGAAGCTGTCATTTAGGAGATGTATCTGTGTAAGGTGACAGCATCGTGTAAAACCAAGCTATACTGCTTGTGTTGTGCCTTGTTTCATGCTATATCCAACACATGCAACTTTAGCTATGCCTTACATGAAGAAATGCTTCACCTAAGTTTTACATGAAAATAAAATGGAAACGTGTCAAAATTAATTTTAAGATTGTTTAACAAGCTTATGTACCATTTTATGTGAGCTTGTGACTTAGTTAAGAAACTCCTCCCCAATATTGTTGGTGATAAAAAAACAAACAACAACAACAACAAACAAAAAAACATTTTTTCCCCTCTATTGCTTAACAATTGAGTATTACTTTTTTTCTGGAAACAAAACCTTCAAGATTTTACAGAAGCCCAGATTACTCACAAACCCTCTTGTATTCAGTTATAGTGACAGGGTCACAGCCTATGAAAACTGTGTCGGAACTATGTAATCATTTTCACATTTAGGGGATATCAAAAAGATTTTAAAGCTGATAATTAAAAGCCTGTGTACTTTCATATAATTTAGCAAAAAATACCAGTCGCAGTTGCTTTCAGCTCTTTTTCCATGTTATCTTTTGAAGGATTTTAAACCTTTATGTAGGTTTTAAACACACAAAATGACTTTACCTTTCTTTCCATTGACTGCTTTTAGCTCCTGTAAATTACTTTTTATTTTAATGGAATGGTCAAATTCCTGTTTGATCATGTTCACAGACCTTTCTATTAATCTAATTGGATTTATTGCCTAATTTTATGGAGTTGACAGTCTTTGTACATGAAGGACAGTCTGTTCTTCTGGAGCAAAATCTGAATCTAAATTTTTTATTATATTTTGAAAACAAGCTATGTGTCCCCATGTGTAATTCTGCTTTGAAGTAGTGAATTGTTAGTGTTCGTCTTGTGAAGAGGATAATAGTGAAAAATATTGCCACAGGTTTCTAACAAAATGATAGTAGGACTTTTATGTATAAAATATAGCATGCAATTATTGTCTTCATGAATATAAATATCATTCTCCTTTGAAATGCAAAAGATGATAGTACTACATACTTCTTCTATGTATCAGTGTTTCTAGGAAGAAGGACCAACTCTTCCCCCTAATCTCTGTGACTCATCAATGACATAGAGAGTGCTCAACCCTGTCCTATCTGTCCCTGCCTTTTCCAAGGCAGTAACATTTGTGACTGGTAGCAGATCTCACACTCATTTATGGCTGTTTACCATTTACTTGAAGATAAAATATTTGCAGATAAAATATTTGCATATAGATGATAGTTGCATTCTGCATCTCTGTCTCGTCTGAGAGCACAGGGACTATTTTGCCATCATGCCTGGGGGTGTCTCCAATTGTGCTTAACTGAGCCAAAATGTGGCCCCTTCCGTCGGCCGCTCTGGGCAGTGGCAAGAAGCAGCTCTTTAAGGGGGCTACAATCCCAGATGCATGTGGGTGACAGGAGAAGACAGCCCACCTCTTGTTATGCAGGTGCTCCCTCAGATCACTGTTCTCTCCCAGTCCATGTCCTTGCACTACACTAATAAAGCCATTCTACAGTGGACTGGAATGGGCACAGCCTACTGGGGAATGAACTCAGCTTTCCTCAGGTGAAGATTCAGCTTTCCTCAGGTGAAGCAAGAAGGGTGATATGGTTCTGACTACTTGCTCGGCTTAGACTTTTAACATCTGCTCAAAGATCATGAGTCTCCCTTGAAATGTCACTTTTAACTATGAAGAACAAACGACTCAAGAATAAACAGTCTGTAATAACAATGTTTACACAATGGATGAAAAGGATATACTTTTGCTGCATCAAAAGGGAATACGGCATTAGGCTATGACTTTTCAGGATGCCAGTTCGTAAGAGTTCACAATCATTATCATGAGTTGATAGTTCCAGTTAGAAAATATTTGCACATTTTTCTTAAGCCTGCAAAAGTAATTTGTTAGAGATTGCATTATGTTTGCATAGAGGGTGGTTCAGTAACACCCACCCTGCGGCTTTATTCTGTATATAAACTAAATGCTGCCTCACTGGAAATTAGCAACAGCTTTTTGTTTGACGATATACTTTTAATAGGATGGACTATAGGAACAGTCCCAAATATCTGAGGAACAAAGGCACAAATTCCTCAACTTGGCAATATTCTTTCATATAGGAGAAAACAGTTGATATAATTCTGAATATCAGCTGATCATACAAAACACCAAGTAGCTGATTCATTAGCTTGCAATGTTCTTTCTGTATAGGCCTTTCTGTATAAGAAAAAGCAATTTAGTAAGATAGCTGTAAAAGTGCAAAAATATGTTCTTCTAGCATGATGAGGCAGGTAAGGAATCCTGTTCTTGGCTAAGTAAAGCCCATTGAGAGCATAGGATGGAGTAAGACCTAATTGTTAATAGTCATCTAAAATATTCTAATAAATCAATAGTAATCTTGTAGAAACCTTCAAACATATAAATTGATGTGACGTTCTGATGACATCAATACAGCTCTGCAGTACATTTTTTATAGTTGACCCTGACCATTAGTTTAGACACACTCTGTAAGTAGAGTGCTTCGTTCTGAGTGTGCAAATTTAAGCTTTCTTGGATCTTTCAGCAGTTTGTAAGAAATTGTGCAGATATCTTTGTCTTCCTTATTTCCAGCTTTTACTATGATTACTATGAGTCTTTTCTGGAGCTACTGAAGGATTCCTCCCCACACTTTTGGGTCATGTGATGATATTTATTTCTATCATATGAACAAAATCTCTCACAACTTTTCTCATCATATGGTAAGAGAAAGGCAATATGGGGAAGCAGGGAGTGCAATGCCAAGAGCAATATAAGTTTAGAGATCTAGATTTATGCTTGCAGTTTGTACAAGCACACACCAGTCTGAGGACTCTCCTCACATCTGGATGTGTTTAATGTAACAAAAACAGTATTTCTCACGTCTTATGCCTGAGGCATGTAGCATTCAGTTAATCCATTCATCTTCACTCACTTATTTCTTTGACAATATTGTCATCATAATTGCCTGTATCAATAAAGGTTTGAGACAACTTCTACGACTGTTTTTCAATTGGCACAGGCGTGTGTGAATCTAGTTTGTGACCATTAGCAATGTACACACTGCACGTTGCAAAGCACAGATAGGAGCAACTATTCTTGGCAAGTCTTGAGACCAAAACTCAGGCACCTCCACAGTTCTTAAAGGAAGCCTGAGTTCATGTCACTTAGATGTTGGTGTGTTCTTGCTGCGGATGTCATTAGGGCCTCAGGGCTCCTGCAGGGAAAACTCTGAGTTCTCTCTTCTGCCTGATATCATCAGGGAAAAAGATAGATTTAGTAGCTAGAGGCTGCACAGGGTCCAGGTGTGCTCATGCAGCAGATACACATGCCTCAGAGGACTCTGTAGGCACTGTAGGCACCCAGTGTTTTCCTTCCCAGAGTATTAGAGCGGTCTGGATTAAGCCCCAGGGGCAGTCCTACAGACACGCACAAGGGCAGCATGTTCAGCCTCAAGCCTGCCTTCTGATGCTAACCTCTTAACAAAGAGTGTGTTAGCACATGATAGAAATTCCAAATTTAGTAACAATTTTTGAACACAGTCCAGGCCATAAAGGAATAAGCAATTCTATACCTCGACTTTTTTGCTATTTTGTTATTGCTATAAATGTGCATAGTTGGAGTTCAGTGCATCTATGCGCTAACCACAAAACAAAGTAACATGGAAAATGGTTCCCAAGCTATATGACTTGGAGACAGGTGCAAGACAAAACTAGCATAAGTATCAATAGATGATGAAAAGAGTTTAACAAAAACAATATTTCTGCTACTCTCAATATTATTACAAACATGACTTAAAATGTGCTGGTATTAGCTGAATTCAGTGTATTTGTGAGTTGTGGGGATTAAGCTTGTGGGCAAAGATAGACAGTGTTGTGCTACTGTTTAAACTCATCAGACCGTATATCTAGAGTAAAGAAAAAAAACTCACAATCCTAAATTACTTGCTTAAATGAACCTTTTAAAGAGATAGCGGAGTATAGGAAACCCTGAAGGATTTGGGAAGCTTATCAGTCACTATGCAGATTTGCTTTTTTCTGCTCCATGTCTCAAGCTTCATTCAAAGGGTTGGAATTCATTTTCTTCTACTGCACTGTGTTTTAGACATAGACTGCCAAAGCTGGCAGGTCCAAAATATGCTCCCAATCTTGAAAATGCATCTTCTGTTTCTTTTTACAGAAACAACTTTTAAAGGTTTTTATCAAGAATCCTGCAATAAGTCTGATAGGCTTTAAAACAGTTTTGAAATGTTAGCTCCTCAGTGGGGAGGCAACCATTCAGTAAATCCAGGAGACGATTTCACTACAAGCAACTGAAAGATCAGCACCTCAATATTTATGCATTTTTTAATCAATCCCGATTGTCATTATGCACAGAAATATCATGTCCTGTGGGCACTTTAAGAAACAGAAAGTTTGCCAGTTTAATTCAATGTTGTTTCACTAAACGCCATTGAGAGAGTGAAGTACAAGGAGGGCCAGGCATGGATATTCATTATCTTAAAAGCCACATGCTGAGCATGTCTGACCACCTTACAAAACTCAAGAGTTACAGGCTGTCCAGGGACTGTTATATTTCTGCTTAGATACCTCTGACTGTTAGGTGCAGGTGTGAGTTCTTCCCTGGGAGCTAATAGGCAGAGTAAATGCAAAGGTCAAATAAAGAGACAAAAGGATTGGAGAATTTGAAATTCCTTCCTTATGTTAGCCAAGTTCTTTTCAATTCCTGTATTTGTTTTGTCCATTTAATGGCATTATTTCTCCTGCTTTCTGGAAATGAGGGGTAACAGGATGGAACTAAAGTGGCACCATTTTAACATCAATGTGAAATGACTGCAACTGCAATGTGGTCACACTGAAGCACAGGATAACTGGTCACAATGTGGTCACACTGTGGTCACACTGAAGCACATGTGGTCACACTGAAGCACAGGATAACTGCAAGGCAGGTTTTCACTTTGCTTGATACGTTTAACCAATAACTTTCAGCCACAAAAGACAATCAACATTTTTATCAGTTTTGTTAAACTACAACCTATTTCCTTCTTAATGTCTGACAAAGTGCAATGACTGTTTTTGCAGGGTTTTTTAAGCGTCTGTTTCCCAAAGCTTAATTTAAATTGATGTCAAATACATTAGGAATCTATTTCCCACTTTAATGGCAACTTAGTGGCTTTTTTTTAACTCTCCTCTTCTGTAATCTCACTTTCCCTAGAACACTGTAATTAGTTACTGCTTCTAATTATTACTTCTCTGACATATGATTTTTTTTTTTGCAAGAAGAAATATTTGATAGGAAATTCAAGCATTCTTGAGATGAGCATTCAGGACTCCAGCCTGTGAATCCTGAATATCTTTGCAGCTGAAAATGGCAAAAATTTCTGTCAAGTCCTAGTGCTACATTAACCCATATAATGTGACAGATTTTAGAGACAGTAGGTGCTTTATAGCTAGTGAAAAATCAATGGCAGAACTCCCTTTGCTTCTGACATGACTGAAATATCACACATATAGAGCAGTCTTGGAAATATATTTTATCTGGGAGTAGAAAAACTGGTTGTGAAATTTCTCATCCCTTTGCGAAGGATAAATATTTCTGTTTTGGATGAAGGAAATGTCTTAGAAAATTAAAGAATGGTAATTTGGGTCCATGAATATGAGTTTCAATATATAAGCAAGACTGGTATTAGACATTTTCTTATTGTTTGTGTGGAATAACAAAATACACAAACAAAATTCTTCCCAAAGTACTACTCTGCTTGAAACACACCTTGGTATAGTCCAGAAGGTTAAAAATAGCAAAAATGAGCACATGCTGTACTCTCAGAGGCTTCAATAAGGTTTTATTCACTTCTACAGAGTGACTGGTATATTGCATTTTTTTAAATTTATTTATCCACTTTGCTTAAACAACAGCTTTGAGATTGCTTATTTTCTTCTGAAATTATCAGTGAGCTTGCTGCCAACTCAGATAAAGATATGATTATATATAGCCTGAAAAGAAATATGTCCTATCAAAAGTAGTGTTCCCCAGGGATCAGTACTGTTCAACTTGCTCATCAATGACTCGGACTAGGGCACAGAGTGCACCCTCAGCAAGTTTGCAGATGACACCAAACTAGGAGGAGTGGCCAACAATCCCAAGGGCTGTGCTGCCATTCAGAGAGACCTAGACAGGATGGAGAGGTGGGCAGAGAGGAACCTCATGAGGTTCAACAGGGACAAGTGCAGGGTCCTGCAGCTGGGGAGGAATAACCCCAGGCACCAGTACAGATTAGGGGTTGACCTGCTGGAAAGCAGCTCATCATAGAGGGATTTGGGAGTCCTGGTTGACAACAGGTTAACCATGAGGCAGCAATGTGCCCTCGTGGCCAAGAAGGCCAATGCATTAGAAGAAGGACATTGAGCTTCTAGAGAGGGTCCAGCAGAGAGCCACGAAGATGATTAAGAGCCCAGAGGAAAGACTAAGTGAGCTGGGCCTGTTTAGCCTAGAGAAGAGAAGACTGAGAGGAGATCTGATCAATATATATAAGTATCCGAGGGGTGAATGGGGGACCAATGATGGTGGTGGCCAGTCATAGGACAAGGGTGTTCCTGTGAGGGTGACAGAGCCCTGGAACAAGCTGCCCAGAGAGGCTGGGGGGTCTCCTTCTATGGAGATCTTCCGTGCTCTAGGTGTTCCTGCTTGTGCAGGGAGGTTGCACTAGATGATCTCTAGAGGTCCCTTCTAACCTCAACCATTCTGTGATTCTGTAAAAAGCATTTCCAAAACTGTGCAAAAATTTTTTCTTCAAATAATAATTTTGCAATAAAATATATGACATAATGTTGTATGAAATCAAATCAGATAACTGGAAGAAGCAATAATACAAACCCCAGCTACCAAATAAAACCATCTGCAATCTGGATTTAGTAGTTACCAAAACAAAATAAACAATAAATTTAAGTTCATAGCCAAGTTCATAGGTAAGCACCATTTTCAGAGATATTAACTATTTTGTTTTTTTTTTAAACAGTTTTTACATAAATATTGCATCTTTTACTACAGAAGCTTTGCTCTTATGTTATCACTTAATACATAAAATGTTTTGATCACAAATAAACAATCACTTGACTTTTAACTTTGAAGTTGTTGCAAATAAAGTATGGAAAGAGCCAATTTAATATCATCCTACTTTCATTAATGTAATTATTATTCCATTTAAGAGCAGTAATTATAGCAACTTTGAGTGCCATGGCAAAGTGAAATGATAATTCCTATTAGAATTTGAATTCCTATTAGATTTGAATCATAGGTCCGTGTGGTTTATTTTCCTTATGATTTATTATGTTTGCATGGCCTTCTCCTTTATAGCTTGTGTGGGATCCATTTCGTTAATGGGGGTAACGAAATGAGAATCAGAAATCTTTATTAAATGAATTACCAGTAAAAAATCTTGTAGAGTTTTATGAAAACTAAATTCATTTATTTTTTGACACTCTTTGCTCAAAACAAAGTTTTGTCTTAAATTTTTAACTTCAGGACATATTGCAGTGGGAAGATGTTCTTTTAGATATTTCTATCATTTGTGGTCATTTATGCAGATATTGCTAATTCACTGTGCTTAAAGGAATTGGTCTGACATAAATGTTGCATTTTCTTTTTGTAGTACTGAGGAAAAAAAGTTGGTGAGAATTCTTCCACAGCTTTTGGTGGCATCCTCACCAATCTTGGCGCTTCTAGACAAATAACTAAACTCACGTTATTGAAATTTACTGGTAAATCAAAATCTTTATATATTCAAACATGAACATATGTTGTCCTTGGCAATTAACTATAAAGTCTTACTGGTTGTGTTTCTGCAGCCATCAGTCTTCTGAGATAAGCAAATGGATAAGTAAACCAGACATAGCTTTCTTCCACATCGTCTTTCTAGCAATTAGAGAAATGTATAAGCTGTTTGCACAATTTCAGTATGCATTCAATATGCTTCTGAAATAACATTCCTCTCTTTTCTTCTTTTAGAAGAAGAACCTCTGTTGAGTGAAGCTCTGTCTAATGCACAATGCATGTTCATGTATAACCTGAAAAACTGTTAAGACAGAGATCTTTATGTGTTTCAAACCGGGACTTCCATATTTAGAAAAAAACCTAAGTCCATCTTATGCTCCAGATCATAACGGGAATGCAAGTTTAGTGGACACTCTGATCGTTTATCTGCCAAATACAGTATTTATAGCAGTCATTTATAAAAAAGAGACCATCTCTCTTTTGAATATGAATCAGTCTCATACAATAAAACTGCTATTTATTCTTAAAGCCATAAAATGCACTTATTTAAATTTTTTAAAAAAGTCTAAATAATAAACATAAATAATGTTTCACTACCCTACCGTATGAACATTTAATGAACACTTTTGCATCATTCTTTGGAGGGGATTAGTTTAAAAAGACCATGTCAAAAATAGAGATCTGGTTTGGACAGGCAATTCTTTACTGCGTACTGTCTTTCAGGGACAATATAGGCAATTTCTCTTCACTGTTCAGTTCATTGCATAAATTCAAACCAAGCAGTAAAAATGCTCATTTTTTCATGTGAAACAATGTGCAAACCACTGAACTGAAGAAAAGTTGAGTGAGTGAAGCAGAAAAGATAGAATTTGTCCTAGAGACGAGGGCTAAGATCAATAGCTTAAGATGTATGCAGCTAAAAGCATATGGCAATTTTATGTTGAATCACCCCTGTGCATTTCCAGTCTGGAGAAGACTGTATCACTTTCCCAGGAAGAATTTCAGAGTGCTGGAGGGTTTCATACTCGTCTTGTGGATTAGCAGGGAAGCAGCAGGTCAAAAAGATATAGGCACCATAAACCGCTGCAACGTGGTGTGAGACTGGGACAGGAGGAGTGGTAACGGTGGTGCAATCCTCTTTTTGTAACTCTGCTGACATTAGAGAATGTGTCTGCTGAGGAGCAGAAAATGGCCATGGTAAAGGTCCAAATCGAGGCCACAAAATCTCCTTATCCCTAGTCTCACATTAGGCTTAATGGTGTGACTTTCCTTATGGCGGAGTTGCGCTTAGACAGCAAAAAGAGGTAAGGACAGCATTTGATAAGAAAAGTTATCTTAAAACTATTTTTAGATATTAAAAGGAAATAAAGACACTAGGAATTTCTATTGCTGAGCACAGAATGAATTCAAGCATTTGGTCTTTCACTGAGGCAGTGGCTTTACTGCAGGAACATGCTATAGAAGGGATAAGCTCTCTGTGCTTAATTTGTAAGAGGCATCAGCCAGAACACTCCTGACATGCCTTGACTTAATGAGGTATGTGGTAACTGACTGCAGGGTGACTATAAGGTAAAGTTTTTCTGTGCAACAAACATCCTTCTATGAGTCTAGTACCGCCCAAGCAGACTGTTCCTGCAAGAATTTCTTTTTTCCCGATATCTTTCTCTACAGAGTCAATAGATCATGCATCTCCTTTGGGATCCTCTTTGCTTTAAATTATCTGTCTCCAGGAGACAAACTGTGTGTGTCTTCTTGAAAGGATATGCACAATCTTCTTTCTAATTTCAGCCTGGGTTTTAATGATTGATTTGAAGAACAACCAAAATAAATAACTCACTGATAAGGTTTTCCTATTATTAGGACCTCCAAAAATGTGATAAATGGGTCAGAGTCAGAATTCAGTAGCTTGAGTTCATTTCCTGCATTAATCATTTTTATTTGCATTACTATTTGAAAGCACTGTACAAATAAATTTGAAGGAAATATAATGTTTTTTTTTTCAAAGCTGTCTTTACATAAGGCTTTCTTTACATATTTTCAATAGTATCACCTATAGCTATCTGAGACTCTTCAGAAACATTTAAAACATTTATTAACTGAGTAAGTTTGATGATCCATTTTTCTTTATCAAGACTAAGCAGGTGCAAAACATGTGTCCACTAGCCCTAGAAGGAATGGCTGACAATTTTTATCTATGTGCATAGTGTTGCTTTATCTGAGCCAGTAGGACAGCTATGTGGTTTTCATTTCAAATTTGGTATCTTCACCAGGTGCCACATTCACAGCCAAAATTCTTATTTATGTTAACAAATAAATTCTAAGCACAAAATTTGCAATATTTAAGATACTATAGTTACAGTATATGATTACAAATCCAGTGGTCTGACTTTCTTCAGAAAGTCATGAAAGCAACAATTAATCATTAAGGGTTCGCCTGGGCACCCAGCTTCTCTTGCTAGCATCAATAAAGCTGTTTAATTAAGAAAGGAATGCAACACTGCTTTCAAGTCTAAGGCACTGGCTTCAAGCATCCATCATGTTTTTACAAAACAAATTTTAGTCTGAAATATTGGTACTCAGCTATCACACTGTCAAGAATATATTTTGCCTAATGTAATCATCACAGTGGTCCCTGGAAAGGAATATATAAAGTATTTTTGATCCTTCCTAATTATGATCTTCACAGATCTCACCCAGCAATCCTCGCCTCCCCACTGCAGTTGAACCATATAAATTCAATTGGCACCAAAATTTTTCCTGGCCTGGAAAAACAGTAGAATACTGCAGTCAATTGGCATTGTAAGCTCATAATGCAGTATCATTTTCAGAAATATATAGATGTGCATATTATTCAAATCCCTTTTCCATAGGTGCATTTTCAAGACACACACACACACAAAAGTCATCTTTAATGCCTCTTAACAAGTATGAAAATAGCATAGGAGCTGCTAGGAGTATCTCCGCCCTCTGCCCGCCCTGAGCTCCTGCCCCCCGTGCTGCCGCCTGCCCCGGGCCAGCCCGAACCTTGGCTCAGCCCAGCAGTGAACCCAGGCATCTTGCGACCGGCCTCCTGGAAAGCACAGACAGCTAACTTGGAATGAAAACATAACCTGATTCACCATCATAAAGGTTCTTCCGGTCGATGCTGGAAAATGCTGATTTGGTCATTCTTTAATTATTCAACCTTTTTTTTTTTCCTAAAAAATATTTAAAAGCTCTCCTTATATATTTACCACATGAATACTGATGCATTGCTTTCTCTTTTCTTTCATTTCCCTCAGCTCTTGTTCAAGCCCTTGTACATTGTCCAACCTTATCTCTGTTAAAACAGCATAAGAACAGAAAGAGAAAATCCGTGACCTCTCAGTGAGAGATGAAGTATAAATTAATGAGTGACCAACTATCTGCGGGGTGTCCGTTCTGCGGCTGCCACTGCCTCCTTGATAAGAGACCAAATTTAAAGAGAACATTTGGGAATATCCTTGCCTTGTTTTCTGCTGTACACGTTGTGGCGGCTTTTCGAGCGTAAGGAACAAATTGCTGCATTACCGCTGTCAAGTTCCACTAAAGGCCTGCTGCAATTTGGCGTAATGGTTGCAAACGGGAAAGAAGAAGAGAACAATTTGAGGAAAATCACCATTTGTTCAAAGCTCAGGGTTAGAACAGTTACAGGCCTTTAAAATTAAGAAGTGGCTTATAGAGCGTAGCACAGCATAAAAGGGCAAACTTAAAATTACAGGAGCATATTAAAAGCAAGGCAAAAAGAATGTTGTAGAAACACAATTCATTTGGACCATTCACCTTGACAGTGGAACTCGATCTTTCCTGCAGCTTCCGTAAACACCTCTTTATCTTAAAGAAACCTGTAATGCTGCATGGTTTCCATTGCCTTTTATTGCAGTAGTATTGATTTCCATTAGTACTAATTATCCTTTTTTGTGCCTTCCTTCAGACTCTTAGTCCTTGTTGTAATGGAAGTTGCATACATTAACTCCCATCTGAACAGGGTGAGTAAATTGTAAGATCTTTGGGGCGAGACTTATTCTCTCCTTTTCTATGTAAGCAGTCCCTAAGTGTAACAAACCCCTCTCATCTTGGTGAGAGAATCATAAGAATCGCTGTAATAAAAGCAGGAAGACTGACATGTCATTGCCAGCTGCTATTTAATGCAGCTGATAGGGTGCAAAGGGACATGTAAGTCCCTAATTAGGATAACTGGAAAATTAAGTCGGGACACAACATTGGAAGTTCATCCCTGTAATAAATACAAAAGATTTTATTGTGTATCTTCCTCAGGAAGGATACTTGCCCAAAAGTTTACAAAAAGCATTATACTATGTTGTATTTACTCCTCTGATATTTAATGTAAGAATAATTGAATTCATGCTCTTGCTGCGGCTTGCATTTTAGAATTTACTCAGTTCCTTCAATATGACATTATAAAGACCTACATGTAAAATAGGTAAGTGTATTATATTTTATATTTAGCCTCAGAGCGAAGTAAACATTTCAAAACTAACAATGATCAGAGTCTGCCTCTTTAAAAACTCTATAATCCTCCAAAAATCTTTAATTAATTTTGATGATGAATATTTATGTTCAGATGCTGAAGAGTAAACAGTAACATTCATAATTTCTGAGGATGCATAGTAATAAGCAGGGTTAGAGGAATTCCGTGTTGTAGCTTTGTCTTAATCGCAGCATGAAATAAGGAATTATTTCAGTTAATGTGTATAATAGCTATGGGAAGGAGGTCACAGACCTCCAATTATTTAATCTGCAGCCCTTACTACTGCATATAAAACAAACATATGTGCGTGTATACACATGTACACATAGATATTTAGAACAGAGCCACTATTTTGTTGTCTGGTGGTGCTGCACAAAAGAGAAAAATCTTTTGTAACTGTGCCCTTACTCTATTTAGAGTTGAATAAAGCAGGCCACTTGTCACAATGGATTAAACAGAGGTCATAGCACAAAACATCGAGTTAAGATGGTCTTAGAAAACAACTTTTGCTCCAGCCAAAATCATTTCTCTGAGGGTTGGGCTAAACTTCATGGCTTGAACCTTTTGATAAATGCATGTAACAGCTGGAACATAGAGGGAAATTCAGCTTGTCCCAAACTCGTCTAGTGTGGAGGTATCTGCCAGAGCATTGGGGAGCTTCAGTTCCCATATAGGTTGGACGAGATTCATTCTCCATCCAGGGATGCAGCAATAGCAGCTCGAGGCCACCCCATTGCTGTCACCAACCAGGATGGAACTTGAGTGTGGACCTGACGGCTCTTTTTTATACATTTCTCCATGTGCACATTACATAAAAGATCCTATCTTAAGTCAATGATAAGATGGAATATGTAAGCACACAAATGTTAGAAAAATCATAAGTTACTAATTCCTCTCATTAATTGACTCTTCCTGGTCAGGTATAGGACAATTCAGACTTTGATTATAAGGCCATATCATACTTATTTTAGGTAGCTGTTTGCATAGTTTGCTCAATAAGCAGCTATTTGGTATAGTTTTCTCCCCTTCTCATTTGATTTGTGCTGCCATGTCCCAGTTAGCACAGGTCTTACCTTCCATGTTTTCCATTGCAACGGCTATTGCTCACCTTTCTGCAAAGTACCCTCATTTTCTGAGTGCAAGTCTGGCTGCATTGGGAAGTATCTGCTTCTGGGCCACTGGGAAATAAAGTAATGAAAGTGTCCCTGAATTCAAAAGCAAATATCATTTTACAATTTCATGGCATGCCTTTACCCATAATGAATGGATGCTGGATTTCATCCTCAGCTGCTTGTATATTTCATATCTTTTATCCCATAACCAATTACTGCTAAAAAAAAAGTGTGTCCAGTAATCCTGGTCCAAGCCTTTTCTTCCTCGTGATGGGTCTTGATTTGAGAAGTTTTATGGATGCTTTTTTGGGTATTCTTAATGCTGTTGCTTTGTTTCCAAGACTTTTTTTTTTTTTTTCTCCTAGAAAGAAAACGCTATAACATTCTGTAGAAATGACTTGGAATTTTCTATCATGACCGTTTATACAATTCAGAATATCTAAAAAGAAATAATTCTGAGAATACTGTTTTAACCTTAATGCATATCCCCTGGCTAGGACAATATGCTGATGGGATTGTTAGATGCGATGACCCTGGAAAGTCTGAGATTTGAATCTTTAGATGGAGGGCAGAAAGGACAACTAGTTTTAGCTCTCTACACTGATACACCTCAGAGGATATCTGTATCTGAAATTAAAATTTAGAAATAACTATCCATTAAGGAACAATAATTACTCATGAATTGCTTTTTTATGTTTATATTCTGAGTAGGTAGCTTGCACATGCTCACAAATACCCGGTGCACATGCAGAATTTTCTTTTAGAAAAAAAGAAATATCAATCTTCAAACAAATGAATAGAGTGCTGATGGTTTCCAATACTTGTTTTTCATGACACTTGCGTAATGCTAGTACTTATCTTTTAAAACCAATATAAAATGTGCATCTCAAAAATCTATATCCTTACAATATAGCAAATATAACCTACACAAATTTCATGAACTTGACATGTTTCTAATGCATTTTGGAGCAACTAGAGCTCAAACAAAATGTAGAGGCTTTTCTTAATTTATCAGAAAGGATCAAGAAATAGATATGAAGTGTCACAAATTAGACTGATTTCAGGAAAATTATGTTCAACAACAGCCAGTGATTGCACTAAAGTGATTCTTCGGGAGGCTAAATTTAAAATAGATTTTTTTTAAGACTCAAAGAATAAGTGTAGTAGAGCTACTGGGTAAGAATGAGTGAGGGAAAATTATTTTCATCAGTGAGCGATGATTGGACTAAAAAACAATTCCCTCTGAGAGTAAATTAAAAAGCATTTCCTTTACATTTAGATTGAGGGGCTACTAAGTGCCTCTATGAAAAATAAATATTTAGGTCACAAAAGTGTTGGATATTTCTAACAATGCTATAAAAAAGGATAAGAGATTTTCTTCCAAGCCCAAATTTCCATGTATAATCTATTCAGCATTCAGTGATATCTCATTATCATCAAGGCATAAATGCAGTGGAATGTTCTAGTAGCTTGGTTTGCATTATCCTGTTGCAGGATTCCTGACCCTAAACTTAACTCAATTTAGCATGGCTGCACTGTTACTATATTTAACAATTTGTGTTGAGGTCTTTCTTCCTGCTTCTTCCAGAACTGATTTATAGTTATACAGTAAAATATCAGTAATCAACATTTCACACATCCCTTATACCCTGGACATTTTAAACACAAAAAAAATGACCTCACCATGCCTTTCTGGAAAGATTTAGTAACAAATACAGTACTAAGAAACAGAATTTATGTAGTCTATCGTAAATATCATTATAAGTTAAATATTTACTTATCAGCTACACAAGCAATAGTCTGTGACATTTTTAATTTTCTTTCTTAGTTTTCTTTTTATTCCTCCTAAGCAATAAAATTGAGAGATCCTGAAGCTGTCCCTCAGCCTTCAATGAACTCCATAAATAAAACTCCACTACTTTGAAAAGCAGGTTGGCATATTTTCTGGTTTTATTTTCCAGATAAAGTTAGTGGCCTTTTCTATCACCAGATACTACCACATGCCACCAAAATAATGGGAAGATCTTCTTAATACAAAAACTACCTGACGATCTAAACACAGATTTCTCTTTTCTATAAAAAGAACTGAAAATTCTTTAAGGCTCTGATTATAGTTGATTAGCCTAATCAGAAATATGAATAATGAAAGCATTAATAATCAAATTAATAATCAGATCTTTCAAAGTAAACACAATTCCTATATGATATCGATATTTGTTTTGACATTCCTGTCTGAGCAGCTAAAATTCTAGTAAAAGGACACAAATCTTTATGTCCCATTACCTCTTTTGCCTCCTAAACAAACTGTAAAGTGAATGTAAATGTTCCTTTACAGAACCAGAGCCCTGCAAAATTGTTTTAGTGAACTTAGTAACAAGACCAATGTCTCTGAGGGATCCTACTAGTGCTAGTCTTCCATAAAAAGAGAATATAGGTATTAACTATTAGTCAGTTTTGACGATGTGCATCTTTCTCTGTAGGAATTTTGTCACAGAGTTCTCATGTAAATGCAGAATATTTAGTGATTTCTTTCTAAATTAAATGTTTGATGGAATGGGTAGTGTCAATACACTAAAATTAGATCACTTTTTTTTTCTTTTCCTTTTTCACTCTTCTTTTTCCAAGTAGTGATAGGTATTTGATGAAAGTTTCAAATCATCCAGGGTGTGTTAATGAAATATATGTTGTTATTACACTCCCCCTCCAAAAATTAGGAAGATTATGTTACATTTCATAGCATCTTTTCTCTGTAGACCCTTTTCCCTCTAGGCAAAGCACATAGATGTTTTGCAAGTCCATCTCTAGAACTAAATTCATAGTTAAAAGTGAGCATACGCTGAGGTGCTTTCATACGAAAAAAATGAATATCTTTTTAAAGTGAATATATAGTTGGTTATATGCTTTAATGACAATTTGCATCTAGCAATATATTCTTTTAGGTGGCAACTATAGCAAAATACTGAACAAATGCCTGACTTCCAGGAAAGCAATTCTTTGATTTTAGTAAATTTCTAAAGTACTTACAGGTAGTCCTGTGCTTATAGACTTGGATTATTCAGTGTATTTGGTGTGGGTGTTTTTAAATCTGCAAGAATAGTAAGACCTTTTTTTCAGAATTAGGAGGACGATGAACCAATTCAGTACTACTGTTTACAGTAGAGATATTGATTGAAAAATCTGAAAAAGAAAAGAGTTATTAATAAAAGTAGGAGTATTTCCAGCAGGAAAGGGTTACATTAGAAAATGTGAGGTAGGAAATGATAGGAAACAACTGGAGGTGAAACACCAGCTAGAAATCAATCATTTAAAGAAATTTCAGGATTATTTAAACAAGTCTAAACTGTGGCCTTATTTTCAATATATGATTTTGGAGAGGAAATGAAATCTAATGTTTGTCTATCTCTTTTTTTTTTTTTTCTCTCTAATGGCAGGTACTGTAAAATAAAAGCATAGTAAAAATATCAAGAGATCCAACTGTCGAGGGTCACTCGAATGGCCGCTAGGGAAAATGTGACTGCAATGAGACAAAGTTCTCCTGCATATGAACCTGGCTGACAACAGCCATTCCTCTAGCTGTAAATACTTCCAGGATTTTGGGTCCATTCTCAGGAGATTATTCATTATTTAACTGCTTCCACATGCAGCAAACATGTGAGTCCACATAAATAACAGAGATTACACAGTATTTGAAGAAAAAGATAATATTCTTTTATATAAATATTATTCTTTAGTTTATCCAATCAACTTTTTCAGTTTTTATCTTGAATTTGCTCAGCTTAATCTCTTTTGAGTGTCTGAAGTGCACTTGCAGGACAGTAGCTCCACTCCTCTCCCTTGGAGACATCCAATATAGAAAGATCATACCCTCTGTCTCAGTCAGCAGTGGGTAAGTCCTCACAGAGATAACTGAACATATACATGGTGAAATATATTTGGCCCCTCTTTTCTGTATGGACAAGATCCAGACAAAGACAGTTTTCTTTTTTCCATACAAGAAAAATTCTGCCTCATGAAAAAATCTTTCTTGTAACAATAACCATTTTTTTCAGATGTTCTTACCTCTCCCTGCCATTGCTTATACATTCAGCTGAGTGAATATTTAGATGGTGAAAGCCCAGATTTGTAAAGTAAATAACTAATATTGAGTACGGAAGGGAGTTTTCTCAAAACTGGTTCGTAAGAAAAATTAAAGTAGAAAGGGAATTATCTGTCCAAACTCATAAAAAATCTTCTGCCAAAAAATTGCAGAACTGGTAAGGGCAGTGGATTCTTCATGACATAAAAAGAAGCAATGTATGGTGCTCATTTTAGCTCTCATATGTCTGCCTACAAGTTAGTAGGCAGATAAGTGTTTCAGAATCCATGACTGAGATCTGTCATTACAGCTCCATCTCCCAGGAATTTCAGAATATAAAAATGTCTCCTGGAGATCAGAGATGATCTCTGCTGGGAGAATCACAGAGGCAGCCTTTATATTCTTTTGCTTCAAGCAGCATCTTCAGTACTTTTCCTGGACTCAAAAATCTCCTACCAAGTATTTACAGGTAACATCCTTTAGCTGAAAGAAACCCTGTTGTTTGACAGCTTGCCCGCAAAATTATGCACAGCCCAAGAGCCACCATTAAAATTCCTACAAAGCGAGTCCATATGTGAAAAAAGGACTTGCAACCTGGAGAATGCTTCATCCTCTATGTTGTTACCTAAAACAAAAGAGAGGAGGAAGAAAAAAAAAATATATCTTATTTCCTAAATACCTCCTCCACCTTCCTAAGAAAATCTCTGACACCACTGGGTTCCATGGTCACCGAATTTCCACACAGGTACTAGGCACGGCTTGCTTTGCTTCTAGGCAACAAACATAGTAACACAATACATGAAACTTTTGGTCTTTACGCATCTTCATATTCACCCAGGGCATCCCATTCTTTGGATTATCTGTCAGTCCTCTGGTATTGGAAAGGAAAAACTGATTATTCAGGGTGGTGACCAGCCGTGCAGAGTCTAGTTGGAGGCC
>NW_010587482.1:0-49638 GCF_000705375.1 Tinamus guttatus
CAAGCGGTCCGGCCCCGGGCGCGGCGGCGTCCCGCTGCCACCATGGGGAACCAGCTGGCTGGCATCGCCCCGTCCCAGATCCTCTCGGTGGACAGCTACTTCTCCGACATCCACGACTTTGAGTACGACAAGAGCCTGGGGAGCACCCGCTTCTTCAAGGTGGCCCGAGCCAAGCACCGCGAGGGCCTCGTGGTGGTGAAGGTGTTCGCGATTCAGGACCCCACGTTGCCCCTGACGAGCTACAAGCAGGAGCTGGAGGAGCTGAAGATACGGCTGCACTCGGCGCAGAACTGCCTGCCCTTCCAGAAGGCCACTCTGTCTGAGAAGGCCGCGATGCTCTTCAGGCAGTACGTGCGGGATAACCTCTACGACCGGATTAGTACCAGGCCATTCCTAAATAACATTGAGAAAAGGTGGATAGCTTTCCAGATCCTTACCGCGGTGGACCAAGCACACAAATCCGGAGTCCGCCATGGGGATATTAAAACTGAAAATATCATGGTGACCAGCTGGAACTGGGTTCTCCTAACGGACTTTGCCAGTTTTAAGCCAACTTATCTCCCTGAAGACAATCCCGCTGACTTCAATTATTTCTTTGACACCTCGCGGAGGAGAACGTGCTACATCGCTCCCGAGCGCTTTGTTGACGGCAGTATGTTTGCTACGGAGCTGGAAAACATGCGGGATCCTTCAACGCCGCTGGTAGACTTGGTAAATAGCAATCAGCGAACAAGAGGGGAGCTCAAACGTGCAATGGATATCTTTTCTGCAGGTACCTGAGTGAGCCAGAAAGATCTGTGTGTGATTTATGGTGGGGTATCATGGTGCAGAAAAGCTTTTGTTTGCCTGTTTTGTTTTTGTTTTGTTTTCGCCAGTGGGCTTAGAGAATAGTATGTGGAAAAACTTCCTCATTTTAAGTATAGGTATGACAACCCTGAATCTTTTATTCACAGAAATAGCAGAAACCCAACAATAGGCTGCAGAAATCACGTGCAACACCACGCTAGCTGAGCAGGAAGAGCACGAGCCATCCTATTTTGATACAACTCTGCTCTGGGGAAGAAGTGGTGCTACAAGCACAGCCTATGCTGCTCATGCAGTTGAGGTGCTGAGGACACGTAGTGCATTTCCTGAGGGGGACCCAGGAGGGCATCCACTTCAGGAACCTGTTGCTGCCTTGCCTGAGGCCCAGCTGTCTGCGAATTAACTCGGCTTTCGGGGCAATTTGGCAATATCAGCTTTAGCAGCCCCTTCGCATTTCGTTTATCTCACAGGCAGGGAGTCAGATAACTCAGTAAGCCCCTGTCGCTATAATCCCACTCACAAATATGCGATATAGGCCTATTTTGGGAGCACTTCTTGAATTAGAATTAGGCTTGAAAGCTGTAAGTTTTGTTCTCTTAGTAAAAAAGTAGCTGGAAGTCTGAATGTGAAGGCAATGCTTACTTTATTTTACAAGCTGCTCCACAGAGGCAACCTTCCCTGATGTAATGAGGCACTGACTGCTGGGAACAACCAAGCAGCCTGGGGGAGCAGTGCTTGGAGGGGAAGTGTGTCCAGCTTCGTGTACACAACAGGGGGGCTGCATCTGGCCCCCTCATGGTTTCTCACGGTGTCTGTGAGCTTGCCGTCTCAGCATCTCCACAGAAGCAGAGGTTATTTCTTTACCTTCTGTAAAAGGGCCGCTAGTTTTGACCTCAGGCCTGGTCTGTGCTGGTTTTCTGGCACTCTTCTTCCATGTGACAATAATGTGGATTCCTTTTTGAAGTCACTGCCTCATGTTTCCTAATCGCAAACTCCTCCGCTGTTGGCATGTTTAAAATAGAATACTTGGAAGAAGTGCAGGTGTTGAGTACAAAAGTCAGTTTTTGGAGATTGAGGTGCTATCCCTTTTCTCCAGCTGGTTGGGCAACCCCTTTGCCTTATTCTTAATTGACCTAAGAGTTATGTGAGGTATGTTCTTGTCTGCATACGGACAGCAAAGGTGAAGTGGTTGTTTTATAATCCCCTTATACCTTTGCCTTTCTTTCTTTCAGGCTGCGTAATAGCAGAGCTCTTCACAGAAGGTGTACCCTTGTTTGATTTATCTCAGCTTTTGGCCTACAGAAATGGCCTCTTTTCCCCTGATCAAGTCCTAAACAAAATTGAAGACCGTTGTATCAGAGAACTGGTAAGAATGGACTGCAGAGCAGTTTGTGTGGCTTGGTTGTAGTTTACTTCACCTATGTAGTGATAGATTACTTGTTGGTTTTGGCGTGTTTTTTTTTGTTTGCTTGTTTTCTATTTGCATTACAAATATCTAAACCTTTAACCTTTTTCTCCTGCTCCCTCCTACCTCTGCCTTTCTCAAGGTGACTCAGATGGTCCATCGCGAGCCAGATAAACGTTTAGCAGCTGAAGATTATTTGAAACAACAACGTAACAATGCATTTCCTGAAATATTTTACACTTTCCTCCAGCCTTACATGGCCCAGTTTGCCAAGGAAACGTTTGTATCGGCAGATGAGCGTATATTGGTCATACGTAAAGATCTGGACAACATCATTCACAATCTCTGTGGGCATGACCGCACAGAGAAAGCCGAGGGAGAGACAAAAGAGAATGGGCTGGTTATTCTAGTGTCTGTGATAACTTCCTGTTTACAGACTCTCAAATATTGCGATTCCAAACTGGCTGCTTTGGAACTGATTCTTCATTTAGCGCCAAGATTAAGTGTAGAGATTCTGCTGGATCGTATTACTCCTTATCTGTTACATTTCAGCAACGACCCTGTGCCCAGGGTGAGGGCAGAATCCGTGAGGACACTAACTAAAGTTCTTGCTCTCGTCAAAGAGGTGCCACGCAACGATATTAATATTTACCCAGAGTACATTCTGCCAGGCATCGCACACTTGGCCCAGGATGAAGCCACTATCGTCCGACTCGCGTATGCTGGTAAGAGGAAACCCCACCAAAACTCTAGATCTTGTGTTGTTGCTGGGTTTCCCCCTGTATTTTCCTAATTGTGTTCTCCACTGCCCAATGTCATCATGCAGTTTGCTGGGGTTTTTTTACAGTAAATCTTCCCAGAAGCCTCATAAGTGGCTGCAAGTAAAGCTACCTGTGCTGCCTTAAGCTAACTGGTGTAGGTGGTGGCAGCAACTTAGTACTCCATGTGAGTTGACTTATATTAAGGAATGAGTTTCCAATCTAGATCTGTACCCAAAGCAAGTAAGACAATTTGGTATTGAGAAGTTGGCAGTTTCCTCTCTATTAGATGAGTTTTTAAATTAAAATTCATTCTTCTCTGTAGTTCTGCTTGTGAAAACAGCTTGCAGAATGTACCTATTTGTTCTGGCGCGGGACCTGGACGCAGCTCACTGCAGATCTGCTCACAGCTGAGATGAGGGGTTGGAGCAGTAGAGCCCGGTGCTCCTGGGAGCAAGGCCAGATAAACAAGAGTGCATAAATCAAAGGGTGTGAACGGGGCTTTCTGGGCTTGCCTGCTATACACAGCTTTTATTAATTTATCTAAATTGCCATTTCATTAGCTCAGAGTGTTTATTTAGAGTCGACTGATTGCAGTGATTAAATATAAAATTAATTTAGAACAGCAGTGTGTTGTTATATTTCACAGTTATTTTCCTGCAAAATGAAACCTGGTATTCAGTGGCAGAAATCTTATTATTTGATATGTGAGGCTGGCTTATATCCTAGCAGATGCTTTTTTGTACTTTTAAACTAAACTGAAATGGGGAAAAAAGGAAAAAAAAAAACATTTTTCTTCAAGTAGAGAAAGAGCTCAGTACCAAACAGACTTCAGTTGCACCTGCTTAGACAAATACTCTTCTACCGAGTGCAGCTCAAATATTTGCAGTAATATGGAGTGATATGCAGTAATATGGACTATGAATTAATAATGGTTCCATTTGAATATGGCCTGCCTTCATTTCAAGGAGCTTTTCCTTTATATATAAAAAAAACTTTTTTAGTATAATTTTATATGTATTTTAATCCTTGAATGAAATTGTATGACACCACACTTGTTGAAAGTGGCCAAACTGGTGACTTACAAGACCACCCCAGTTGGCACCTGCTCTTGCCTTGGATGAGGTTCAGAACAACTGCTTAGGTTGGCCTTGTGCCTTGACAGGATGATTCCTGTGCCGGCAGTGGCGTGACCCATAGAGTCTGTTGCTTCAGCAGCTTCCAAGCAGTGCAAGCCTGTGCCAGATATTGTCTGGAAAGAGGTGGGGGAGAACCATCTTAAAACTGGAAACCAGCCCTCAGGAAACCAGCCCCGTGTTGTTATCCTTCAGGGAAATAAATACGTATCCTGGAGTGCCTTTTTGTGTTGTTTTTGTTGCAGTCTGCCACGGTGACATCTTAGTTAATTTGGGTTATTGTCCTTTAAGTTCCGTGAAGATATTTAATCATTTAGGCTGGCATTAGGTGACATCCAGAGCTATTCTAGATGACTAAAACTAGTTGTCATTACATTTGATGTCCTTTTAATTTTTGCACTCGTTTACATGACCAAGTACTGTGTAATTTGATGTATCTGGCAGCTTCACTGGGACCAGAGACATAGTGAGCTAGAGCTGAAGTAGACAGAGTATGCGCTGTAATTTCAAAGCCATCTGCCCACAATTCCTGGTATTATCAGCAGTAATGGTGTCACTGGTAAAATAATTACCCAGGGAGCACCAGGCTGCTGTAAAAAGTCGTAACTAAAATGTTTTTCTTTGACTGAGCTAGAGCTGAAGGAGACAGAGAGAGTATGTGCTGTAGTTTCAAAGCCATCTGCCCACAGTTCCTGGTATTATCAGCAGTAATGGTGTCACTGGTAAAATAATTACCGAGGGAGCACCAGGCTGCTGTAAAAAGTAGAAGAAGTCGTAACTAAAATGTTTTTCTTTGCAGAAAACATAGCATTGTTGGCAGAAACAGCTCTGAGATTTTTGGAACTAGTACAGCTGAAAAATCTGAATATGGAAAATGAACCAAATGGTGAAGAAATGGATGAAACATCTCACCCTAGCGATAACTATGACACAGGTAATGTCATTTCAACTTACTCTGGGCTGCTTACTGGAGGTTTCCTGGGGGGTGGTAGTCAATTTCTGAGTTGAGAAGGCTGGGCTGCTTACTGGAGGTTTCCTGGAGAGTGGTAGTCAATTTCTGAGTTGAGAAGGGCTGCTGTTAAAAATGTCATTTTTGTTGTGGGCTGAGTGGATCGATCTCTGATTAATTATAGTTGTTAAGAATCTGCACATGCTCCATCTGTGAGGAGAAGACATGTTTCAAATAATTTTAAATATCCTGTACCTATTTAAAAAGGGAAATCCCCTTCAAGTTTCTTCCCTTATGGTGTTGCTTGTTTGCATTTGCTTAGCTGTGGCAGAAAGCAAGCCCCACTGTACAGACTGCACTTCTGAGAAGTGCTGTCCTGCATCCCTCCGAATAGCTGGAAGATGAAAGAAATGATGTTAGGAAGAAAAGAGTTTGAATAGTTCTATTCTTTTTACCCTTTTAAAACCAAGCATGAGAAACTGGAACGCAGAAAGAAATTTTTCGTGTGACTAATGAACAGACCTAGCCAATTAACTTGTCTCTTGATAGGCTGTGAGCAAATGTTCATCTGCCAGCAAAGCTGGGATAGCAACATCTGAAAATTTTACTTCGTGTGTTAAGAACCTCCCTTGTGTTGCCTCTGTTATTAGCTCCTGCATCAAAAGTCTGAAGTCTTTTGTGAACCAGTCCTTGGGCTTCTTGTGATTTTGCTGTGGTGCATTTTATAGAGTCAGGATACTTTTTGGTGACATCTCAGGTTAACTCCTTTGGCAGCGGGTAGGACGTATGTGCACGTATTGTTTCTCCAGTATCCGCTCGGTTGTGTTGCAGAGCTGCAAGCCTTGCACGAAATGGTCCAGCAGAAAGTTGTCACTTTGCTAAGTGACCCTGAAAATATTGTGAAACAGACGCTAATGGAAAATGGGATAACACGTCTCTGCGTGTTCTTTGGACGCCAAAAAGCCAACGATGTTCTTTTGTCTCACATGATCACTTTCTTAAACGATAAGAATGACTGGCACCTTCGGGGAGCTTTCTTTGACAGCATAGTTGGTAAGTATTTGGTTTTGGCCAGACAGCTAGTTATATAATTAATTCTGTTTTTATAGATCCTTGAAACTGTTAATAATCTCAGAAAAACCCTTTCTTATAAAGATTTCTATGATTTTAATTAAGGACACAGCTGAATTATTGCATGTCAGTGTTTCCTTTGGATGAAGCAAAAAACACTGTAAATACAAATATCTAATTTTTACATAGGCCCTGTATTTAATAGTAATGAGACTGAGGCATTTAAAGTTGGCTTAGGCTAACCTCAAAAAGTATAAATGCTATTTCATTTTATATTTTTGGGAGTTTTTGCTCAACTACTTCTGAAAAAGCTAAATTATGACAAATCCTGACACTTCTGTAACCTATTAGTAGATACATTGCTTCATATGTGTGCACAGTCCTTTGAACTGTTTGTATGATGAAAACTATGCATCAGTATAGGCTCAAATTACAATTCGATAATATTTTAGTGCTCTAAAACCTCACTATTAGTTCAGAAAGCTTAATGATTTTTTTTGAAAAAAATGGTTATGGGCCAGGCTTTATATGGAAAGCACTTTCCTCCTTTTTCAAAGACAGTTTGTTTGTTTATTTTTTTATGTTCAAGTGTAGAAGATTTAGGTATTGTAATGTTATTACATCATTTAACTTTTCGTGTTATGCTGTGCAGAGTATTAATTTTAAACTTTGGGGAAGGCAAGGAAGTGCTACTATGGATTTTTATGAGTTGTCTTTATGTTTCAGGTGTTGCTGCTTATGTTGGCTGGCAAAGCTCATCAATTCTGAAGCCTCTGCTTCAGCAAGGTCTCAGTGATGCTGAGGAATTTGTCATTTATAAGGCCCTCAATGCTCTTACTTGTATGTGTCAGTTAGGGCTCTTGCAAAAGCCCCATATTTATGAGTTTGCTTGTGATATTGGTAAGTTGGCAAATCAGAGACGAGCTTGTTTTTCTAATTAAGAAACAAAATAGTACATAAAGCACAAACCTACAGCACTGTTCTTGAATCTACTGGGAGTTGTGGTAAGGAACTGTTTTGGCTGGCAGTGTTAGTGCCTAGGAGTCTAAAATAATCATTTTCATGGAACGAATTGGAATTATCTTCCCAGACCAACTCTCTCCCCTCCCCTCAAGTCCAACAATCTTCTGGTTTTGGTTCTTTTCTTATTCCTCATGTCAACCTCCAATCAAGAGAAATTGCTGGTTACTTTTGGAAGTGATTCAGACACACAACCTGCAAACTTTCTCTTACCTGTCAGCCTTTGGAGGGGCACCATAAAATCCCATTTAACTCATACACAGTCTGTAATAGAAGCTTGAATACAGAGTTGGTCTCCCCTGCTTCCCCATCAAGCTTATTAATTTAGACATGCATGAGATTTACTGCTTATTTATGGAAAAGACCAACTCGTCTTTTGATACTTGATCTGTTTCTTCCTAATGTTATGGCTTTTAAAATGCCCTTAAAATTGGACAGACTCATGACAGTCCTTTGATAACAGCTATTTAAAAGTCACCTGATTTTGATGCATTTCTGATCCTGACAAGAACTCTTAATGATATTCTTAGGATATGAATAGTGGCTGTTCAGGCAGGGTAAGAAGAAATAAAGAATTTCCTTAAAAATTGTACATAATCCTAGGGAAGGAAAGGAGGATATTACAGGCCGCCAAATACAGGATGATTCTGTCTGTTTAGTTTGAATGACGTGTTTTAATAGCCTGATTTTCTTTCAGCACCTTTCCTATGCCACCCTAATCTTTGGATACGTTATGGTGCGGTGGGATTTATCACTGTCGTGGCACAATATTTAAATATTGCTGATGTCTACTGCAAGCTAATGCCATACCTCCATCCCTTTATCACACAGCCAATAATACAGGTAACACTTCAATACTGATGTAAGTATATTCTCACCAGTCATAACTCTTGTCTTGGCCATGGTGCTGAGTATAAGAATATTAGACTTTTTTTTTAATTAAGGTTAGGGATAATATATTTTCTGTATTTCTGATAGCAGACACTGATAGATGTGGCTTCTCTGCCTTGTTTGCAAGCAACCTGTTGCAGCATCATGCTAGTTTATAGGAGTCTAAAAGGCATGAAAAGTTTGCTGTGAAAAGTGCTACAAATACAATCTTTTATTTTTCTAGGAGATAAGTAATCTATGTGCAAGAGCCTGTGTTCTGTATTTCTGTCTGCACTACAGTGCCCCACTAACGCACTTAACTGTGTGTCTGACCCCCTGGAAACCCAGAAACCCAGACAGTCTGTTGGGCAGCGACTGCCACACTTGTGATTGCAGCAGTGTTTGTGTGCGTGAGCCCTTTGCCAAGAGCGCTCGGCAGGGATGAGTTAAGTCACTGCACAACGGCCCGTGCTTAGTCATGGTCTGCCTAACGTTGGCACGTTATTATATAGACATCTGTGGGGGGAACTTTAGGATATGTGTTAGCATCTTTGGGCTGATGAAATAGAGAGAAAACCAGACACAGTTGCAGTATGTACATTGAAAAGGACCATGTCTTTAACACTTTCTTCAGACACAAGGGTTCAACTGTGTTAAAATGTTTTTTCTTGTTTGCATCTTCCCAGATGACTTTTGCTACATCTTAGATGTTGGTTGTTCGTTTCCCACTCCGTTAAAATCTTTTCATTGCTGTAAAACACAAAATATAGTACAAAAGTAAAGGATAACATTGAGTAAGAGTATAATAAACTCCCAATTTGAACTCATTTTGAAGCTGTTTTTCATGTGGCCAGTCAGTTATGAGGAGCAAATTGTAGTAATCTTCCCTCACTGTTGCGAAGAAAGAATTGCAGTCCCCTCCCTAAGACTCCTGTAATTATTTTGAGCATTCAGACTTGTGTACAGATATTGTGGCCATAATTTGTGGCCAAATTAGGCTTAGCAGTTAAACTCTGAGCCTGCAAGTTGGTGTGTGTCCCATGAATATGGATTTCCCCACCACTGCCACCATCTTACGACCTGCCCTCAAAACACAGAAGATGAAACACTAAACGTGTGTGTATATTGAAAGGAATGTTAGGGCTGCAAAGAATCTGGATTGTGGGCAAGATTTCACCTCCAGACATGTTCTCTGGACACAAATAGGCACTGAATCAAGACCGTTAGAATAGAAACCTGTTGTTTTGTGTAATAGTAACAAACAATATTTAATGACTCCCTCAGATTTAATAGTTTTAAATTATGACTTAATTAATTAGTTTCTTATGGTTGTTTACTAATCTAATATGCTTTGAGTATTACTTAGTTACATACTTGAGCATCCTTATGCTCTTGTGTTTATAGGAGGAAACCCAGTAAGCAGACAGACACAGGGAAAGATCTCTTTCAATTAGTGTTTTCTACAGGGTAAGTGTAGGTCAAATCATGACAGTTTGAAATAGCCACTGCACCAGCAGTATAATTTATAATCCCATACACACCCTTTGCACAGTACCAAGCTAAAATTCCCTGCTGTGAGAAGAAGGGAGGAGAACAAAGGGAAATGTCATATGACCAATACAGGGAAAGGTCTTGCTTCCTGGAAAGAAACTGAACCTTGGGATACTGCCAGAATCACGTGCAAGAAGGTTGAAGTTCTAGAATGACTTTTCTCACTGTGAGTTTGAAAGCATCTCTTTTATGATGAAGATAAAAATGATTTTTAGAACTTGCCTTCAGAGGAAGAGACTGGTTTTTTACTCACAATTACTAACTTTGAAGCTAGTAAACAAGTGAAGCCATTGTAGATATGAGACAACAGCATTCACTGTTAGATTATGTGCTGACTACTGCTTTTTTTAATTGCAGATAGATAAAGAAATAGTCCTGCTAAGTGTACTTAAAGACCCCGTCAGCCGTTCCATATTTGATTATGTCTTGAGATCAAAGGATATCACAAGCCTCTTCAGGCACCTTCAGATGCGTCAGAAGAAGAGGAGTGGAGCTCTCCCTGACTGCCCACCACCAGAGGACCCTGCCATTGCACAGCTGCTGAAGAAGCTGCTTTCACAAGTGACTGTTTCTTAATTTGTACATTAAAAGTCAGGCTTGAGACTCTTTGGGCCCTTTGTGTCTGCACAGAGCCTAACCTTTCGGGCACTGCTCGGAGGGGCTGCAGCCCCACGCTCTGATCGTGTGAACCACTGACTTCCCTGAATTCAGTAAATGATTATAGAAGAAAGAGTTGAGAAATTAAGGAAGAATCTTAAAAGATCTGCCAGAGATAGGGCAGCTGCATATCTGGATTCCCCAAACACATTGTTTTTTAAACACTTTGGTTATATGTCTCAAATTTCTGGCACATCTGAGATATATGAGTTTTACAGATATGCAGTGGATTGGAGGGGAGTCTGAGAGACTTAGAATTAGACATGCATTAAGAGTGTTGAGGCCAACAGGAGATGTAAAGCTTACAAACTTGTAAGAGAGTTGCACTGAGTCACCCATCCGAAGCACTGAGACTGTACAGAGGCAAGACTTGCAGCTGTGTGGGTTAGGGTTCCTCCTATGGCTTATGAACTGTAAGTCTGGTGCAGCAGGCAAAGAAGTATTTTTCACTGGACAGTGATTTAATAGTTAAATGCTGTATGCCTGTGCACCATTTCTAAACTTGCTTCCGGGGAGGAAGAGTATTATCTTACACTATAGCAGCTCCCAGAAAGACTCCCATGAATGCTGGATTGCAATACTGAGTTTTAGGGATGCACTCGCTCACTTCTCAGACAGTCATTATCACACTGATTCATACATCTTCATGTTTGATGCATGTTCTCGTTCAAAAAAGAAATAATAATATCTTTTCTCTTATCCTATAGGGCATGACTGAGGAGGAGGAAGATAAACTATTAGCACTGAAAGACTTTATGTTAAAATCAAATAAAGCTAAAGCCAATATAGTGGATCAGAGCCACCTGCATGACAGTACTCAGAAAGGAGTGATTGACTTGTCAGCTCTGGGAATAACTGGGAGACAAGTGGATCTTGTTAAAACAAAGCAGGAGCCTGATGACAAACGTGGTTGGTATATTTTGTACTCTTTATGGATAAATAAAGTATAGTCTGTCTTTTAGGGTCAGAGAGTCTTTAATTTACTTAGCAAATGTTCTAAATAATTCAGTCTATATAATTATTAGCATTGTTGCCATCCTTAGCGAGTTTGCAATAATAAAAAAGCACAGTTTCTCTATAGCTTGCTGCTGTTTGTAATGTGAGGAGCTGGCATGCTCTGTGAATCAATGAAAGATTAGAATATTTGCCTCTGAAGGAAATCTAACATAGTTTGACTCCATGGGCAGTAGTGGCATGCGCAGATCGTTCAGCTGGTTGTGACAAACAGGACTAGTTGTAGTCCAGCATAAGAGTATTTTTCTCTATTAACGATATATATAATAAATTGGTATGTAATGATTGGACTTGAATGCACCCTGAAAGTCTTGACCAAATTAACTGAACATTGTGATGATTACGTCTATTCTCCACCTTTTTTTTTTCCTCAACTGCTTACAGCCAGAAAACATGTAAAGCAAGATTCGAATGTAAACGAAGAATGGAAAAGCATGTTTGGATCCTTGGAACCATCCAACATCTCTCAGCCCATACCCAAAGGACATGTGCAGACTACTGATCCTGAAGCCAACCAGGCAGGGAAACCACTTCGGTCAGAGTCCTCAGCTGGCATTTGTGCCACTTTGTCATCCTCCCCACAGGTAAAATTATTGTCTGAAATTTATTGTCTTTGCTTCTCAGAATGAAAAAAAAATCAGTTATTAAAAATGGGACTACATTGACACGGTATTCTTGTCTTATTTGAAGGTTATTTTACATCTGTGCTGTGCCCTGGCATTTTTTTTTTCAGCAGAGTAGCTAACTTTCAAATTGTTATTTTCAAGACCTAAATTGTCACTCTGTCAGGGTTAAGAGCAATAATTCTAGCAATTCTATAATATCAAGGTGTGCACAGCATGTTGCAGTTTTACAAACAGACTAGGTAAACAGAGTAGAAGAGGTAGTTACCTTTTTCTTTAAATAATATTTTTCACTATTCTTGATTGTTTTACAAACTCAGGCAAAACATCCCTTTTGCTTCGTGGTGGCTCTGAAATCTAATTGGGTTGCTATTGTATAGCCATGTTCAAGCCAATCACTTCTGCAAACACCATTTTTTTTGGTGTGCTAACTCATGAGTGAAACAAAGAAACCTACCTACTGAGACCCAATAATTTTAAGAGCAGGATTTACATGCACAGGTGCATGTGCATACAATATGATGTATGCATTTTTAAGTGCTTTTATCTTACAGGCCAGCGATGGGATGGTTGTTCAATCTAGGAAGCCAACTATCCAGGTATTGAGCAGTACTGCGTCCCCTTCTTCCTATCAGTTACGCACCACCACTTGCTCAGATTTAATAGTTTTAAATTATGACTTAATTAATTAGTTTCTTATGGTTGTTTACTAATCTAATATGCTTTGAGTATTACTTAGTTACATACTTGAGCATCCTTATGCTCTTGTGTTTATAGGAGGAAACCCAGTAAGCAGACAGACACAGGGAAAGATCTCTTTCAATTAGTGTTTTCTACAGGGTAAGTGTAGGTCAAATCATGACAGTTTGAAATAGCCACTGCACCAGCAGTATAATTTATAATCCCATACACACCCTTTGCACAGTACCAAGCTAAAATTCCCTGCTGTGAGAAGAAGGGAGGAGAACAAAGGGAAATGTCATATGACCAATACAGGGAAAGGTCTTGCTTCCTGGAAAGAAACTGAACCTGGGATACTGCCAGAATCACGTGCAAGAAGGTTGAAGTTCTAGAATGACTTTTCTCACTGTGAGTTTGAAAGCATCTCTTTTATGATGAAGATAAAAATGATTTTTAGAACTTGCCTTCAGAGGAAGAGACTGTTTTTTTACTCACAATTACTAACTTTGAAGCTAGTAAACAAGTGAAGCCATTGTAGATATGAGACAACAGCATTCACTGTTAGATTACGTGCTGACTACTGCTTTTTTTAATTGCAGATAGATAAAGAAATAGTCCTGCTAAGTGTACTTAAAGAACCCGTCAGCCGTTCCATATTTGATTATGTCTTGAGATCAAAGGATATCACAAGCCTCTTCAGGCACCTTCAGATGCGTCAGAAGAAGAGGAGTGGAGCTCTCCCTGACTGCCCACCACCAGAGGACCCTGCCATTGCACAGCTGCTGAAGAAGCTGCTTTCACAAGTGACTGTTTCTTAATTTGTACATTAAAAGTCAGGCTTGAGACTCTTTGGGCCCTTTTTGTCTGCACAGAGCCTAACCTTTCAGGCACTGCTCGGAGGGGCTGCCGCCCCACGCTCTGATCGTGTGAACCACTGACTTCCCTGATTTCAGTAAATGATTATAGGAGAAAGAGTTGAAAAATTAAGGAAGAATCTTAAAAGATCTGCCAGAGATAGGGCAGCTGCATATCTGGATTCCCCAAACACATTGTTTTTTAAACACTTTGGTTATATGTCTCAAATTTCTGGCACATCTGAGATATATGAGTTTTACAGATATGCAGTGGATTGGAGGGGAGTCTGAGAGACTTAGAATTAGACATGCATTAAGAGTGTTGAGGCCAACAGGAGATGTAAAGCTTACAAACTTGTAAGAGAGTTGCACTGAGTCACCCATCCGAAGCACTGAGACTGTACAGAGGCAAGACTTGCAGCTGTGTGGGTTAGGGTTCCTCCTATGGCTTATGAACTGTAAGTCTGGTGCAGCAGGCAAAGAAGTATTTTTCACTGGACAGTGATTTAATAGTTAAATGCTGTATGCCTGTGCACCATTTCTAAACTTGCTTCCGGGGAGGAAGAGTATTATCTTACACTATAGCAGCTCCCAGAAAGACTCCCATGAATGCTGGATTGCAATACTGAGTTTTAGGGATGCACTCGCTCACTTCTCAGACAGTCATTATCACACTGATTCATACATCTTCATGTTTGATGCATGTTCTCGTTCAAAAAAGAAATAATAATATCTTTTCTCTTATCCTATAGGGCATGACTGAGGAGGAGGAAGATAAACTATTAGCACTGAAAGACTTTATGTTAAAATCAAATAAAGCTAAAGCCAATATAGTGGATCAGAGCCACCTGCATGACAGTACTCAGAAAGGAGTGATTGACTTGTCAGCTCTGGGAATAACTGGGAGACAAGTGGATCTTGTTAAAACAAAGCAGGAGCCTGATGACAAACGTGGTTGGTATATTTTGTACTCTTTATGGATAAATAAAGTATAGTCTGTCTTTTAGGGTCAGAGAGTCTTTAATTTACTTAGCAAATGTTCTAAATAATTCAGTCTATATAATTATTAGCATTGTTGCCATCCTTAGCGAGTTTGCAATAATAAAAAAGCACAGTTTCTCTATAGCTTGCTGCTGTTTGTAATGTGAGGAGCTGGCATGCTCTGTGAATCAATGAAAGATTAGAATATTTGCCTCTGAAGGAAATCTAACATAGTTTGACTCCATGGGCAGTAGTGGCATGCGCAGATCGTTCAGCTGGTTGTGACAAACAGGACTAGTTGTAGTCCAGCATAAGAGTATTTTTCTCTATTAACGATATATATAATAAATTGGTATGTAATGATTGGACTTGAATGCACCCTGAAAGTCTTGACCAAATTAACTGAACATTGTGATGATTACGTCTATTCTCCACCTTTTTTTTTTCCTCAACTGCTTACAGCCAGAAAACATGTAAAGCAAGATTCGAATGTAAACGAAGAATGGAAAAGCATGTTTGGATCCTTGGAACCATCCAACATCTCTCAGCCCATACCCAAAGGACATGTGCAGACTACTGATCCTGAAGCCAACCAGGCAGGGAAACCACTTCGGTCAGAGTCCTCAGCTGGCATTTGTGCCACTTTGTCATCCTCCCCACAGGTAAAATTATTGTCTGAAATTTATTGTCTTTGCTTCTCAGAATGAAAAAAAAAATCAGTTATTAAAAATAAGTGGGACTACATTGACACGGTATTCTTGTCTTATTTGAAGGTTATTTTACATCTGTGCTGTGCCCTGGCATTTTTTTTTTTTAGCAGAGTAGCTAACTTTCAAATTGTTATTTTCAAGACCTAAATTGTCACTCTGTCAGGGTTAAGAGCAATAATTCTAGCAATTCTATAATATCAAGGTGTGCACAGCATGTTGCAGTTTTACAAACAGACTAGGTAAACAGAGTAGAAGAGGTAGTTACCTTTTTCTTTAAATAATATTTTTCACTATTCTTGATTGTTTTACAAACTCAGGCAAAACATCCCTTTTGCTTCGTGGTGGCTCTGAAATCTAATTGGGTTGCTATTGTATAGCCATGTTCAAGCCAATCACTTCTGCAAACACCATTTTTTTTGGTGTGCTAACTCATGAGTGAAACAAAGAAACCTACCTACTGAGACCCAATAATTTTAAGAGCAGGATTTATCTGCACATGTGCATGTGCATACAATATGATGTATGCATTTTTAAGTGCTTTTATCTTACAGGCCAGCGATGGGATGGTTGTTCAATCTAGGAAGCCAACTATCCAGGTATTGAGCAGTACTGCGTCCCCTTCTACCTATCAGTTACGCACCACCACTTGCAAAACTGAACTTCAGCAGCTGATCCAGCAAAAACGAGAGCAATGTAATGCAGAAAGACTTGCGAAACAGATGATGGAGAATGCGGAGTGGGAGAGTAAACCCCCACCTCCAGGTAAATCCCAGGCCACTGAGGTTACTAGACAAAAAAAAAAAAAAAAAAACGCTAATAGGGCAGGATCACCTCCCTCGACCTGCTGGAGATGCTGCTCTTAATGCAGCCCAGGATCCCATTGTCCTTCTTGGCCACGAGGGCACACTGCTGCCTCATGGTCAACTAATCATCCACCATGACGCCCAGGTCTTTCTCTGCAGAGCTGCTCTCCAGAAGGTCGGTCCCCAGCCTGTACTGGTGTCTGGGGTTATTCCTCCCCAGGTGCAGGACCATGCGCTTACATTCTGTAACTCAGTTTGGGCACCACACTGGAGGGCAGGAAATGGATTTTGCTGGGGGTCATTCCAAATTCTCAGACGTCTTGTGTAACCATTGTAATAATTTGGCCAGGTTGTCTTGCAGTGTGGCAGATGCCCCAGGCTGGGCTCTTTGATCTGCCCTTGCTTACAGAGGGGCAAGCCCCCGCCAGCAATGGTGACAGGTCCCCAGCCACCAACAGAAGATATGTCCCCCTCACGCTACTGCCGCTTTCAGAGAGGAAGAGAAGACATTGTTACCTCTTGTTCCGCTTCCAAAAAGGAGCAAACACTGGGCTTGAGATCTCGAGCATCTTCCTATGGCCCAAGTTAAGTTTTGAAGCACCAAACTGAGACTGGAATTTACCCAATTAGTCCTGAGCATTTTCTGCAATCCACATTCTTGTTCCATGATATCCCATATGGAGATGGCAATCTGATGTCTCCACGAATGGGAGCTCCTGTGTTTAAACTACAGATGTTGGGAGCCAGACATGTACCAACTAAGCTTGCAGTAGTTAACAAGGTAATGCTAAAGTCAACAAAAGGTGAATCTAGTATCAGTGTACCCCCCTAGGCATCATCTTCTTACCACATCTTCTTAAGGGAAGTAGTTAGAAAAGCATCAGAAAAAAAATGATCCAACCAGATAATGCTATGTAATGTAACACTGAGTCTGTCACTTAAGCACTCTACAGTCAATCCAGGTTGTGTTGCTGGTTATGTATGTTTTGGTGATATGAGGGACTGTCATTAGCAGCACAGACGCCTACATGGGCCGATTACAGGAAAACTATGCACAAGTACCTTGGCAATGCCTACATATTCTAAAGGACTTTTGGTAATTTCACTGAATGTTTGTGAGAAAACACCAGGCTTTAACCCATCCAGAAAAAAAAGCATCAAAAGCAGCAAACAAAACAAAACAATCAGTTCTGGCAAAAGCTTTAGAATCTAGGAAATAGTCTTTTGCCTTCAGTTGATAAAATGTTAGCTTTTTTAACAAAAAGGTAGTGACTTTGTTGGTTTGGATCAAGCAGGATTCATCTGAGCGGATCTTGCTTTCCCTTCTCTTTCACTGCCAGCGTCAGCGTTAGAGCAGTGGCAGTGCCCACGTGTCGAGCTGCAGCCGACGCGGCACCTCCAGACGCGGCTTTGCTGCTGCACCCCCGGCAAGCAGGGAAGAGCCTCCCCCTGACTCCCAGCAATGATGGGAGCAGAGGAGCTCTGCCAAGCACAGTCACTGGAGGAGCCAATAACTTGGCAACAGGTGACTAGAAACAAGATGAAAAAGGGCAGCAATGCCCTCAGGTGGTGAGTTAAACAATGCAGACATTTAAATGCCTTCCACACCAGTAGGAGTTTGCCAATCTGGTACCTTCTGTGCTTTGGAACTGTGATGGCCATATCCCAATATATCTCCTAGTAGATAGGATCAGGGTAGTTTTTATGTTCTACGAGGTTACAAAATCCTTCCCAAACTTTACTGTTGTGCTTCTTTCCCTGCAGGCTGGCGTCCCAAGGGCCTGCTGGTGGCTCACCTGCACGAGCACAAGTCTGCTGTGAACCGCATTCGTGTCTCTGATGAACATTCCATTTTTGCCACTTGCTCAAATGATGGCACGGTGAAAATCTGGAACAGCCAAAAAATGGAAGGAAAAACTACGACAACCAGGTAGCTGCTGCTTTTGAATAGAAAAGAAATGGAGCTAGAAGCAAAATGTGAATCACTGTTGTGTATACACTGGAGATATCAATAATGAAATATACTGGTGGTCTCGGCATGCGACTGTAAAACATTAGATCGTGTTCACTAGCAATTTTTGATCTTTTCTAACTAACTGTAACACCAAAGAGACTATTTCACATTGCAGACTTTTTGAATTAATTTTTACATGCGTATAAAGATATGTTGGCATTGCTGTTTGAAGCCATGTGAGTTTTTTTGAACAAACTAGTCTTATACTTAACTCCTTCATCCACTGATATTTGCAGCAGGAAAGCTGTGTTGCTGGGTGAAGCACAATGGATGGTATAGGGGCTGACAGTTCCCTGAAAAATATCTTTGAGAGAAGAGGATGTTTGTCTCAAAATACATTTGATAGAGGCAGTGGACAGCAGGGCAGTGAAACAGAGGTAACTGCAGGATGCTACTTTAATACAGATCTGCATTAAGTTTTTATTCTACATTTAAGCTTGCAGAGGCACCCTGGGCTTTGTTTCTGATTCTGGAGCATTTAGAAAATAATTTTCACAGCTCTCAAAGTTGTTGGTTTTGAAGTAAGCATGTAAGAGAAATAATGTTCTAAGAGTGCCACAAAACCAATTTTCCCTCTCTCTCTTTCTCTGTCTTTTCCCACCCTCCCTTTCTTTTTAGATCCATCCTGACATACTCTCGGATTGGAGGACATGTCAAGACCCTGACATTCTGCCAAGGCTCTCATTATTTGGCTATAGCTTCAGATAATGGTGCCATCCAGCTTCTTGGGATTGAAGCATCAAAGCTCCCTAAATCTCCTAAAATTCATCCAATACAGAGCAGGTATGCACTCACAGTGGTTACATCTCGCTGCAGAGCTCGGGCTGTTACTATAGCCCTTGGTCAGTGTGTCTTTTTTTTCCAGGATTCCTAAAAAGCAGTGATCTTATGGGACTAGGGATTGATAGCTCTAGCTTACTGATACTTACTGCATCTCTGGACTAATTACGGGCTTGAATCGATGAATCTGGCATATTTTTAAATTCCTGTATTTATGCAGTGGCCTTAGTAGTTTCTTACCCCTCTGTTACAGTGTTAATATTTACCTCCTCTGTTACAGAGTTAATATTTATAAAATATTTTTGAGGTTCTTTTTTAGATTAGTAGGTAAGTGTTCACAAATGTACATCACATAGTTTGGCCTTAGGACTGCAAGTTTTTTCCCAGACTCTTAATGGGAGGGAAATGCCAAAGATATGGAAGAAGCGATGTTTTTTAGTTTGGGAATGATTTAACACTTTTTTTTTTTTAACCTCACTCTCCCTGTGAGCAGTTTGAATATTCCACTCTGGTTGGTTCCTATCAAATCTAGGAACCCACCTTGCAGACCTTGGTTTGGTTTGGTTTCTGTTCAAAGGAGGAAAAAAAAAAAACATTAAAAAAGAGCCCCCAAAGTCCTATCTTATTTAGGATTAAGCTCATAAATGAAGTAAATCCAAATATATTAGACATGGAAATTGCAAACCAGAGGTATATCCCATTCAGTGCACACTGGATTCATGCCCGAAGGTGTCTATTTGCACATGCTGTAAGTGATTACAGTGCCATCAGTTCGACAGTGCAGAAGATAAAGCCATGCACTGTTCTTGCCCACAAACTTCAGCTAGAAGTATCTAGCAAACCTGATGGAGTGTGAATCTGGCAGAAACATCTGACACGCTGGGAAACCCAGGGCACGGAGTCGTATTGATGTTTGCAGAGTTGCTTTCAGCATTTTAGTAGCCTGCAGGTCTTGTAGGCAGAGAGGTTTGAGGCAGCGTAAGATCCGGGGTACTAAAGGTGGAAGGTACTTTCTGGCAGAGGCCATAAAGAGGAAGATGCTGTTGAGCATTAGCTACTTAGGGGAGTATTAAGAAGCAAATATTTTATTCCCCCAAGTTTAATTTCTTTGTTTCAACCCAGGTCCTTAGACTTGAAGGACGATGGGTGTGTGGTAGACATGCACCACTTCAATTCAGGAGCGCAGTCGGTGTTGGCTTATGGTACCGTTAACGGATCTCTGGTCGGATGGGATTTGCGCTCTAGCAGCAACGCTTGGACACTGAAACATGACCTGAAGTTAGGCCTCATAACGTCTTTTGCTGTGGACATACACCAGTGCTGGCTGTGTATTGGTAAGCTGCACTTTCTTAACAGCTTGCTTTTTTTTTCCCAATTTGGTTTATTTTACAATAAGTGTACCTCAAGCTTCTGCTGGATCTAACTGAGTGTGTGGGCAGAGGGGGTATGCCTTTCTCCAGCAAGGGGAGGGAAATCTCCCCAGTCTACTTGCAGGCAGTATTCTGCTTCGGAGCTTTGTGAGGCAGATAGGAGCAGAACACAAGGATACATGTGAAAACGTGTGCAGCTATCCCCGTGAGTGCTGAGGGCTTTCTCTCATCAGGTACAAGCAATGGCACCATGGCATGTTGGGACATGAGGTTTCAGTTACCCATCTCCAGCCATTTCCATCCTTCCAAAGCCCGAATCAGACGCCTGCTCATGCATCCTGTCTATCAGTCCTGGGTCATTGCAGGTAAGAGGTGTCTTCAACTTACCTAACAGTTGTCAAAGGTTGTGATTAAAGAAGCTTCTGTTTCAACTTCTGCTGCCAGAGCTGGGGCCTTTTTGGTTTTTCTGTCTTGCTTGTGCTTTCCTTGAGAGGGAAGAGGGAACATTCATAATAGTGTTCTGCCACTGTGCCCTTCCTGGCTTAAAAAAGTAGGAGAGAAGGAGGGAGAGAGAGAGAAGCCTTCATGAGGATGACAGACTTTAGGATTCTTATCGTCCAGGCATTGCAAATCTTATGTGGTTCCTTGCACTGTGTGCTATCTACCACATCCTTTTTGCAGGATATAATATTATGAAAAAAAGAACCTAAACTCATAAAATCTATTGAGGTTAATGGGAATTCTGCCCTCGCCTTTAGTGGGTTTAGGCACTGAGCCTCAGAATGGTGGAAAAACAGAAAGGCTGTTCCTTGCCTAGCTCTTGCTTGAATCTAACCCAGCTGTTTTCTGGGTTAGAGCTTTAGTTAATCCCCCAAGACTCTTCATCTGGTGTGTTCACAGCTGTTCATCCTCGTTGCATGTGGCACTGTTTTCTGCTGTGCTACTCTTGGAAAGTACTTGATGTGGCTGTATAAGGAACCCATTCTGAAATGGAGAAATAGCTTAAAGTAATCCTGCAAGAGCAGTGCTGCTAAAGTTGCTACAAAATGAGAGTAATTCAGCTTTCATATTTTAATTAAAATTGCTCCTAACTAAAGCAAGGAGTCAAACCTATGAACCATCATAGGAACTAAATATATTTCTTGTGAGGAAAAAGAAGCCATGAATATAATGCATACATCTCTATGCTTGCTCACCCCTGCTAACGGACAAACCAGTGACAGAGTCTACCATTTGGGGATGTTACTAAAACGTGCTAGGTTGGTGTTAAGTTTGCGAACAGTCCCTTTAACAGACTGTATACGCTCTGTTCATTGCCTGTATATGATGACACGTGGATGGGAAACTTCCTTGTAGCAACCAAAGTCTATAAGCTTGCACTGCTCCCTTAAACTGCCCAGGAGTCATCTCCAAATTCCCTCATGCTGAACAGACCATCCGTTACCCTCAGAGGGGTGAGAAGTTGCCCAGGGAGGGAACTGTTCATATGCATTTCATTCGTGTGTGTTGGCAATGTCTTCCCTGTAGCTGTTCAAGGCAATAATGAAGTCTCCATGTGGGATATGGAAACTGGTGATCGACGCTTCACTCTGTGGGCCAGCAGTGCACCTCCTCTTTCAGAACTGCAGGTCTGGGATCCTTTTTAATTTTGCTTTTCTGTTTTGCATCCTGGGTTAAAACAACCTCAGTCTTTATGCTGTGCATCAGCCCAGTTACCTGTGTGCTAGGCCTTGTCAGTCTGGCAGTAGAAACTTGCTCTGGGATTTATTTTGGCACTATAATTGCGTTTTGCTGTCAAAATCAAATTTCTTTTGTGAACCTGCAGCATAACCTGAATCTTTGTGGATGTCTTTCACTGTCTGTGGAATATACACGTGATGCTCATTTGACGTATCCAGTTGTGCTTTCACAAAATCAGTGAGCCAATCAAGCCTGTAAAGATTTTTAGCAAAGACAGAATTCACAGTATGGTGCTCTGTGCTTGCTTTTACTCTCTGTTTTGGGAATTTTAAGTGTCTGTTGTTTTTCATACTCCTGTCATACTTAGCTGTAAGTTCAGAGAGTGAAATTCCTCTGTTTTTAGAAGGTAACTGTATCTTCCATACAACACAAATACACAGATAAACATAACCACAACTTTCTTCTGTAAATGTTATAAATGCAGATCTGTCATTTACCTAAACTTGAGTTCGTACAAGTTACAAAGATTGCAGGTTTGTTTTGGTCACTCACTTTGCAAAACCAAACAGGGAATTTCAATTCAACTTGTTTTCTCTTGTGTGCCATCCTTCATGCTTTCACAGCTTAAAGGTGTGAGTCTTCCTCTACCTTTCAACATGATTTACCTGCATCATTCTGTTAAAAACAATCATCTCTCCCATTTGTCATTGTGGGGGGGTGGCTTTTGGAATCCTAGAAATTCTGTTATGAGGACTTAAGTCTGTTGCATTGCTCTGTAAACTATAAAGAACGAAAGGAGGCATTTCACCTTTCATGTAGTAAGGTGTGACCTGTTAACTAAGTTAACTTGAAATGCCACGTTGTCATAAACATTTTAGAAATGATGGAATGATTATGTTAAAGAATAAAAATGAATATCTTTTTTCCCTACTAGCCTTCTCCTCACAGCATCCATGGGATATACTGTAGTGCAGCATCTGGTAATCCGATATTACTGACAGCAGGCTCAGACAGAAAATAAGGTAATAATGAAAAAAAAAACAAGGTGGTGGTTTGTTTCTTTTTTTGGTGTAGCCCCACGCTGCTGGTGTATTTAATTCTGCCAAGCACTGCCTGAGTAAGCTTCAGTGTCATTGCTTTGGCTTTTGGGAGACGTGTTCATTAGCAAGCACCAGCAATTTGAGGGAACTGCATCCTCAGCAACAGCAGCGCAAAGCCCGGCCCCTCTCTGCGGAGAGCGGGCAGTCGTGTCAGGGCATGAAGCCCTTGACAGGCGTCGTGGCGAGCAGGGAGGCAAGTTCTCCCACGGGAGCCTCCTGCGAATGCCGACCTCCCTCATCTGGCTCTTCCACGGAGCGTGGAAAGCACATGGCGTCTGTGCTCGCTCATTCACTCACTGTGCAAGCGTGACAGCTTTTAAAAGCATGTACTAAGCTGAGAGCAAACTTAGCACCACAGCTTCACTTTGTTTCTCTGCTTTTAGGTTTTGGGATCTAGCCTATCCTGAGAGATCGTATGTTGTAGCAGGAAGCTCCAATTGCCCGTCTGTTTCTTACTACAGGAAGATAATTGAGGGCACAGAGGTGGTTCAGGTATTTTGCTTTTTTTGATAGAAACCTTTGGGATACCCTTTGGATTAGCTGTCGGCATTTATGTTTTGAGCCATTTAGGAAGAAGTCATTTTAAAAGAAAAAAATTTTGTCTTCATGACAAAATTAGACTTACCAAATATTTGTTTGCAGAAGCCAGTCCTATGTTTTTTGGGGGATACTGTTTGTCTTAAAACTTTGGACTTTGGTCCATCTTTGGAATGTCTGCTAAGCAGGATTAGAGCAATACAGTTGCAATACATCTGCAGGGAGAAGACCACAATATTTTGGTGGTGGAACTCAGCAGTTTTTAGCACAACCCTCAGAATAACTTCTGGACCTAGCAGTTTTGCTAGTTATTGTGCAGAACAATGTTTTGTTTCAATGTAATTGAAGTAACGTTGCTTCAAAGATGCTGTAAAAATTACTGAAACATCTTTACCTGTCTCCATAATTTACAGATGGACTAGATAAGTTTTCACATAATTCATCCCTTTTATAGAGTTTAAAAAATCAAGAGAGTCCAGACCATTAGGGTTTATCTATGGACTATGATAGTAGAAAGCATTTCATGTGAAGTTCTGAATCCATATTCCTGTTATAGAACCCATTTTTGAAAAACAAAAAAAATGCCTTGGAAAGACAAAACATATGTAATGTTGTGGCTTTTTTATTCAAGAATATCAAATCATTATAGTTATTGTCTCATTGAAGTAAATGATATATAACTGTGATGAGACAGCTGTCATGTCGGTTCCAATCAATACCTAGGTTACGAGAGAGACAGAACCGAGTAAAAGAGTAATCCCAAGAGAACCATCAAAGGGTCATTGTAGATTTTTATTTATTTATTTATTCTCCTTTTCTTTTTTGGGCATTCAGAAATATGAGTGGTCTTACACTGGCACATATGAGGGACTGTTTGCCTTTACAAATGCTCACCCTTCTAAATATAGTTTTTGATTTTTGTTTCTGCATAGGAAATTCAAAACAAGCAGAAACTGGGGCCCACTGATGAGACCCCTCGGAGGGGTCCAGAATCTCTCCCCGTCGGACATCATGATATTATTACAGATATTGCAACTTTCCAGACCACTCAAGGGTTTATAGTAACTGCATCAAGGGATGGAATTGTTAAAGTATGGAAATAAAAGTTGCACTAATATATGTATGTAAATATTTGTAATAAAGAAATGGTGTTATAATGAAGTTTTTGAGGACTGTTTCCAGATCATGGAATAGAATGGACTTGAAAGACTGTAAGGGTGATGATAAAAGCAGTTATCACTATCTTGCCACCCTGATAAAGGCACTTCTTAATCACTAGTTTTATTAAAGATATTTGGTATCTGTAGCATTTCCTTGAAATACCAAGCCGTTTATGAAGAAAATGTTTAGCCTAATGAAGACTACATTGTTCTTCAAGATTCTTTCAGAAAATGATTTAAAAGAAGTCCCATGTTACAGATTATAAATGTGTAAAAAAAAAGCAAACAGCTGGTAAAACTGCTTCGACCTCTGACATTTCCTATGTTGAATCTGAGAAATGAAATAAGAACCAGTTGCACTAATGTCCATGCGTATTGTAATGAGGATAATAAAGTCCACTTGAGCTTCTGTGTTTGGTCTGGGTCTGTTTAAATCTGCTGCTCCTTGTTTAGTTCCTCATTTTTGCCAGAGCTGTTGGGCTGTTAATTCTAATTTGAGATAGCTTAACTTGTTCTCAAATCCCAAACTGTATTTCATGTGTCTTGCTGTAAACCTGAATCTAATGCTTGACCTCGGGTGTCCTGGGAGCCTAGAGCAGCCTCCAAGAGCAGGGTGGTGTTGCCATCTCCTCTAGTATGGATACCATACCATCTCCTCTGGTATGGATATGAAAAGTAGCCAAAATACTTTCTGCTGAAAGCTTGTATTTCCTAACCATGCAGTGTTCATGGGAAAAGCAGCCCTGGAGGTCTAAGTTAGAGAGGGTGAACATTCCCACCATTCCTCTGCCCTACGGTCCAGATACTCACACTTCCACATCTTCTTCTTGTCTTAAGCATTATGCTATACAGTAATTTATTCCTTATCTGCCTTCTGTGTTACCCGTTAAATGGATAAAGGTTATTTACCCCTCAAAGAGGCTATTTGCCCTCTCTCCATGGTGGAAGGTCACTGCCAACAAACAGCACTAATCTGACATGTTCAGTAAGGACAGCTGGGGAAAAATGGGAGCTTACTGCTCCAGAGCAGGGAATGCCCTTAATTTGTGAAGGGGGATCTCCAGAAAAGACAAAGATGGAAATACATTGCTTGCTTAAAAAGACTCTTAGAGTTCACTGGAAAAATGGGACTTGACTGAGTAGAACTGCTTTTAGAGACTCCTTTCCCCTGCTTTAATGTAGAGATGCATTAGTTGGATAATTTAGTGCAGCAGGGAAAGCTGATCATAGTTTGACCTGTTGAAAAAGTGAGCTCAAAAGCAGCATGGCATTTCTCTACACAGCATCCTGGCATTGCAGTGCTGCACATGTTCTTCTGCTTTTCACAGTGCAGAGATATGTTTGGCTTGGGGAAGGGAGAATGGGACAGGGATTTTTTGCTGGTATAGAGGAACTAGTACTGTATATGAGATTAAATATTTCTGCTGCCTTTTGCATAAACTCAGGAGCTAGTCAGGTTTTCTCCTAGTCCAGTTATTTTGCTGAATAACAAGGGAAAGGGTGATAAATTAAGCTTGCACCACTGTTGTGTCCATTGGCATCGATAAATGTATATAAATAACTATACAGGTCCTTGTATGCCTGGAAAGAGCTGCACTGGTGAGTTGGTGCTTTTGTCCACTGACAAAATGGTTTGATGTAAGGAGTAGAACATGTCTTACCTTCAGTTACTGCAATCCACTGACACCACATGAAGCTTGAGGTAAGATGTTCTAATTAGGATCAGACACAGGACTGATGGCTGCAATATAAAAGCATTAGCACTGTAAGCTTATCTCTTTACAATGTTATAAAGTTCTTTTCAACAGATCATTACAAGGGTACTCGCTGAGTCGAGCAGTGAAGCTTAAAAATTGTAAGGAGCAGCCCCTGTTATGCAGGGAGCGTGGCTTTTGGCAATATCCACTAACATTATGGAATGAAAAAAAAACACAGCATCTCTCTTCTCGAGAAACCTTGTCAGGCTTCTAGGGTACAACTACTAAAGAAAAGAGTTTTGGCCCAGCTTTGTGTTTATAATGAACAGTCCTGAATGACTTCTTAGCTTAATCCTATTCAGGGAAAAGATGCTTAAGTTATAACAGCCCTACAAAAAATGATTTTAGTATCAGTGTGCTAGAAATTTTTGAGGAAAGAACAGGATAATACGCCAATGAACAAATCCCTGCTGCCATTTTACCTTGAATAACATGTGCAGCACTCGTCCCTAGTCACAAAAATATACATAATACAGCTATGACAGGCACAGGGAAGGTCTGTCACTGGAATGGAACAGTTTCCATAAAAAGAATAATTAAGTAGACCAGGAGTCTACAGCTGAGAAACCTGAGAAAGACATGACACCCATAAATAGAGAAGGAATTGTCCTATGGTGACTTCTAAAGTTGCAGACCAGTGGGATCACAAAAGTTCTTACTGCTGGTTGGTTGGCATTTCTATAGGACAGCTTTTGTGGAATGAAAGAAGAACAAATAATGCATGTAAATAGCAGCTGGACCCTTTCAGAGCTGGACCCTTTCAGACCTGGACTCAGCGTGGAGGCACATGCTGCTGCAGTCTGTGAGTCCGTAATCATTACTGGAAGATTTGAGTTTGAGCAGAGACTATTTTTGGAATCAACAAAATGTCAAACAATCCAGATGAACTTCGATTTTTTTTTACTGTAGTTTGCAAAAACAATATGAACCCAACCACAAGGTACAATGGGACCTTCAAATGTTAATAGAAAGGAAATACTGCTGTTGTCCTAAGCACCCTGCAGCACCCCATGGTTCACCAGTTTCACCCTGAAAGCACTGACATAAATTAGAGGCATAGCCTACAGATCCTGAGTTTAGCACCCACAAATGCAGGATTTTCTTGTCTTGAGATCCCTGTTCTACACATACTGAATACAAAATGCATCCAGGGCCCCGCCTGGTGCATATTGATAGTTAAGGCAAGATGTTTTTACTGCAGGCAAGCTCACGTGCAAGAGTAAGAACAGGTCACAGTGAGAGGAGTATGAAAACAGCAGAGTGATCACTGAGAACCAAGTACTTCCATTAGGATTCTACACTGCCACCTGAAGAGCTCAGATGAAGCAGGGAACAATCAATCAGCCTCACAGGATGGTTTACCTTAATCCAGCCAGCGAAAAGCCCTTCCTCAGACTAATAACTATAACACAACTATTTGAGCTGTTCAGTCTGACACATACATAGAAAATACCTATATGAGCTCTATGAAACCCGAGGGAAAAGAAATCAGCCTGTACTCATTGTGTGATACTGAGAATTATCACTCAACATGAACCATCTCACTCATCCAAAACCCAATATCCATTGTCAGCCTAAGGATTTCTGTCAAGTTATAGGGGAGCTACATGTCTGTGACTTACTGACTTTTACAGATACAAAGCTCTGGATATGAAAAGACAAAGCCCTGGATATGAAAAGATATCCTCCCGCACCAGCAGAAGGAAGATGGCTCAGGAAGCTTCAGCTCCCTTTCCGCAGGAAGCTGTTCCTGCCTTTCTGAGAACTGCCACCAGCTCATGCAGGACTTCTAGACTGCCCGAGGACAGCATCGATGGAGACAATTGAGATATCAGAGCAAACGCTCAAGAGGTGGAAGCTTTCTGGTCTACTTCTAGCAGCAAAGGACTGCATGAGCATTCTGGGTATGCTTCCAAATCAAGTCAGTTAGGTTAACATTATCTGTTCTTACTACTGATAAGCATGTACTTTTCTGGGGGATTTTGGGGGGGTTAGGAAACCCTTCAGTGCTCAGCTGTGAGCCACCTTACGGCACTAGGCTATAGGTATGAGGCAAGGGCTGGCAGGCACCATGCGCAGGAACGCGCAACATTTGCACGTGGCCAGGCACGAGGGCAGGATCAAGCGTTCAACTACATCAACTGCAAAATTGCAGAGACAAACCCAGAATCCTGGTGACCCCCCAGGAAGAGGACGGGCCTGAAGCTCGTGCCCTCCGGCCCCACGTGGCAGCATCTATCAGCCTGCTCAAAGATAGCTCAGGAGACAACAGAGGGGTGAAGGCCTTGCCTGATATCCAAACACGATTGCAACTCAGGTGACTCATTAATTTTATCTATATATAGTAATATATATAGTATATGGTAACTATATATAGGCTCTAGCCTCATCTCTTCTCACCAGTCTGGGAAGATCACTTGTTTCACAGAAGAAAGCACCAATTGCCACTACTACAGCCTCTTAAAGAGTAGTCAACTTTTTAATTCAGGGTATTAAAACTGAAGGTAATTTAATAAACTCACTCTGTTATATTTAATTAACATTACTTTTGGGATACTATTAAAATAAATGCATTTCTTTATAACAAGGCATGCTGGTCAGAGAAGGATCCACATTCCCTGAACGGGAAAGCAGATGTTCCCTCTAGGCAGAGGAACTGAGTTAATGGCTCCAGCTGTTTATCACCACATCTGATGAAGCTTAAAACAGAAGCTTAATTTAAGTATTTTTCCTTGAAATGGATTTGGCAACTCTGACAATGCAGATGATGGGTTGATTGCAAATAATGATGAAATGCAGTATTCCTAGGAAATCTATTAAGGGAATTCAACACACCAGTAAGAAGAAAAAGGGCACGTAATTGTCTCAGTGTCTTGCAGAGCCAGAGGAAAACCTCGGCCCTTTCTCTTATCTCATTACACAAAAGGAACACTAAATAATACAGTATTTCTCCTTTTTGGACGATTTAAAATATTAAATAGATCTTACCATAGCACAGAGGGCAGAGATTAAATCTATGTAAGGTTTCATTATAAAGCCAAACATGAATATTTAGCACCCAAAACAAGCCACGATCATCCATCTGGAACCAAAAAGTAAAGATGGTTGGTCAGTGCTGCTAGAGCACTTCTTATTGCTGCTCATGACGCATCAGTGTGGTAAGAAAACTGCCCCAGAAGTGCCATTTACAGAGGCATGCACTATGGACACGGAGTCTATATCCCAGTTCTGGTAATCTTATATGGACTTGTTCCTAACTATGACACCAAATAGGCTAAAATTGTTTTTCTAGTGTTAACATATAAGCACAAAACTAGAAGTCTTATTTGGGATACACATAACCAAAAACAACTTTGCATGATTTCCTCAGCACAAAGTGCTAAGGCTCCTGCAAATTCCCTTGTTTTGAAAGTGGCAGAAGACTTCGGATCCAGGTGTGTCTATGTTAGGTCCTCATCTAACAGAGCCCAGTGGAAATTCTGCATTCTCAAGTGTGGAAAAAATTGCATGAAACAGAAAGATCATCATATAGAAAATACACGATCAACATTTCTGACAATAGCTTCAGGTAAAAAAAAATCAAAAGTACAGGCCAAGGAAGGGATCTGAGCTGACTGCTGTTCCTTTAAAATGCAGAGACCTCTTGCAATTTGGGTCCTATCTGAAATACCACTAAGAGTCTGTGATAGCAGATTTCTTGTCCTCTTTTAAAATATTACTTCAACACTTGGATTCTAATACAGTTCTTTCTTCTTAAAAAGAAAATAAAAAATGTACCAATGAAGCAAAAAAGAAATCAAATTATGAGCAAAATCTTAATCTTACCTATTTCTTACCTATTTCATAAACATCCCTACATGCATTTAAATACATACCTTTATACATATGTATTGCTTCCATGCATTTATATGTATTACTAACCTGTGAATAAACTGTTGTGAAGTCTGTCCATGAAGGCCAATGGCAGGTCAGGTCCCACTGGACTTGCTCTTATGAGCAAGACATGCACTAGACAAGGGAGATTCAGTAAGTTTCAGTTTCACATTTGTACCAGAGAGATTCAGTAGGTTTCAGTCTCACATCTGTAAATCTCAGATGAGAGTTGAGTGTAATACTTGAGAAGGAAGAGGCTTCCTTTCCAAAAACACGTCAGCTGCAATAGAAACCACAGGAATGGGATTAAATCGGTCCTAATGAGAAACACAGTGAGTCTCCCTTTGCGGTGCTTCACAGAAGTCCCGCTGCACCTAATGTGGTGCCTCTCTTACACTATACATGATGGGGAGCTCTTTGTCGCAGGCATGATTATGTAATTATTCAAGCCAGAATCAAAAATAATCCTGGGCATTACACCATGAGTTTCAACTATGTGTTGCAGAAAGGTAACTTTGATTAAAAAACAGACAGTTATACTTTGTAAAGTATGGGAGAATGGGGGGAATAGTTCCTTCAAATTCTCAAAATCCTTCCTCTGTGGTAATGTTATAATTTCTGCAAGATCACTTATTATTTGTATTTTCCACCAACATTAACAAAACTTTAATCAGTAACTCCATATACTTACGGTGAAAGTCATTTTCATTCCTCATTAGGCAAAAGAACAATTTACTCCCAAAGCTACTCATATTGCACACTGTTTGTTTCTATATTTCCAGTGAAAAACATCCTTGTTCTCTAGCAGATTCTTTAATGCCAAGTACGTGTTATTGACCTGGAGTCTTTTTACCTAAAATGAAATCATGATTTCCTAGGAAGTCATAAACGCATAAATCACATTTCTCCTGTAGGACCTTTTGGCAGCATTAAATGAAATTATTCAGTTATGAAAATAAATCTCATTTATGAATTCCCTCAGACGTGTTCTTTACAGCAAATGACACAATAGAATATCCTTTCAGAAGCTAGTCAGCATAATAGCAAAAAATAATGCATACATTAGTGAGGTTTCAGTATGTACCAATTCACCTTGGAGGAGAAAGTCTACTCACAGCACTTGCGCAACAGACCGGTGAAGGGGAACGTGGCAACTAATAATTATGAGTGTTATTTTTAAAAAGATAAAAAGCAAAGTCAGAAAACACCTTAGAATAGGTTTTGAATCTTAATTAGAGTCTCTAGAACACCCCTGATTCACCACATACTTTGCAAGAGAAGGTTGTTGATTGAATGATTTCAGTGTCATTGTGGGAAGAGCCATCTATCTTAATAGCATAACTCGTATTTCATAAAAAAAATAATTTCAGCAGATGAGCCTTTTGCTACTATTGGGAAGGCAGAGCTTATAAAACACTTTGCCAAGAAGGTAGAACTTACAGTTCTTGGGAGTTCCTTGGGAGAAATGACCGTACTCAGCTCTCTTACTCTGCATCCTCACATTTCATTCATTTTTAAGAAAGTGCCCTCTAAAAGGATGATGAAAAGAAGCCTCAGGAAAAGCTCTCAAATCCCACTGTTCTAGATGCAAAGGTTTGTTTCTTAATCTGAGATGTTCTAGTATCCTAATATCTAGTATCCTCTAGTGATGAAAGTGGATGTGTTTTACTAAAGTTTTATCTCATCTTAATCAGGATCATCTCACCTAGTAATAGGGCCAAAGAAGGAGACCTGCAGCATGCTCCATGTGTGCTGGAAGAATTGTCAGAAACTTGTGGGGCTAAGACTTTACCTTTTTATCCACCCAAGAGTTAACTAATCCAGTCTGGACAACAGAAAAACCACAGAGTATTCCTAGTATCTTAACTATTATTGTGGTTAGCTCTTGAGTAAGCCTAGCACATGGCAATATCAATCATTAGCAACATGTTACATAAAGTGTGCAACATCATTTTCACTTTAAAAATTTTCTCTTTCTGTTGACTGTTCAACATTATTTCATAAATTCAAACAGTGCAGATCCTCATATGTAGGACAAGTTTGTTTTTGTTTTTAAATTCTCAGTAACATATTTTGTATCATCACAAGCCTTTTGCGCAATTTCAGTTTCTCCTGATAGTCCCTTTCCCAAGCAATAAAATGTGGAATTTATACTTACTCAATGCGGCCTGTTACTGTACAAAGCTCACTGGTTACACTGAGGTTATTTTTCTAATTAGGTTTTACTGTTTCAAAATGAAGCCATCTACTGAAATTTGAGGGGAAAATTGACCTGCTCTTCCACAATCTGCCTTGTATGCTTATAAGCAGGTGAGAATACGCACAGCATATCACAGTTGTAAGACATGCCACAACAGGTAGGTTACTGGGCAAGAAATTTCCTCTCCCTCTGTTTATAAAGTTACCCATGTACTTTATTGTCCACACACACTGTCTTTTTGTGGTCTGCTAAGAGATTATTACAAAATTTCCAGTATTCCCACATCTTTCATTATCAATCACTGAAGTTTTACTGACAGATGGTGTCTTGCAGAATTTGGTTCAAAGCTTGACACAGATAAGTCACTGTGCTTAACAGTGCTATGTGTGGGATAAGCATGACCTAGTATGTTTAAGGTTTCTTGTTTTAAACCAACTCTACTGAGCATAAAGAAGAAAAGCTTATTAAATCTCTTACCAGAAAAGCCTGAGAGACATGGGGTGGGTCTTCAAAAGCAAAAGCTACTGGAATAGCTTCCACTTCACTCATCTCCAGGGCAGCATGTTTAGCACAAGATGATTTTCTGCTGGCCCATGGCTAAAAATCACAGTTATTTTCCTTGCATTGGGACCTTGGACAGATCCTAATGCTCTTGGAATGCTCTTGGAAGCATTCTTGGCTATGAATGTCACTGCGCAGCCAGCATGACCTTCATGGGGTGCTCCCTGACAAGGAATATTTTTTAGTGCAACAAGAAGCTTATTCTGGTTATGAAACTGTGAGGCACAGAGCAGGCCATGGTTAACTGACTTGTAGGAAATGACAGCAGCTCTGGCTCCCGATGGGCAGTTGCTGTCTCTGATTCTGCCATGATTCACTACTGCTATTATAATTGCTCCCATTTAAGATATTTAAATATCAGGAGTGGCAGTCTTAGAGATGTCTAAGGCAAACACCAGCTTTGTTGGATACACTGGACATCTTATCTTTCCTGGGGGGGGGGGAAACAGATTAATAAATCATTTATTTCCCTTGCATCATCGATACGGAGAGCAATGCATATAAAGTGACATATTGCTAAACAACATCTTGCACCTCACAGGTGTACAAAGGAAAAGAGGGGGCAGATAAAAATCTACCCAAGTTTGTCCTGAAGGTAGGCACAGGTTCCTTGTTTTCCTGACGGGGTTTCACAAAGATATATGAAAAACAGTTCTAAATTATGTTTACCCTGTTTTTCAGATGGAGTTAGGTACAGCGCAAAGCGTGGAAATGGCTTTTTCAGCATCACCCAAACAGGCCAAGAGCAGTGCCCAGAGTAGAACGTGATCTTCCGTTGGCTTCGAATTCCGACTCCCTGTGGAAGGGAGCAGCACCGGCAGCCACGCTCGGAGCCAGCGGGATGTGAGGTGGCTGCAGCCCAGGGCTCGGGCACTTCCCGGCTGCCCCAGCCTGCCCTGCTCCTTGCCGGGGCTCTGGGACGGGCCCTTCCTCGGGAGGGCACTGCCCAGCCTGCCTTGTTGCCCTCTGCTCCTGGCCTCTCTGCTCCCTGTCACGGGAAAGGAGGTCACATATTCAATCATGGAAGCATGGAGGAAAAAAAAAAAAGGAAGAAACACACCAGAATTGGGGAAATGAGGACAAAAATTAATTGAGCAATAATTGAGGACCATCACAGCTCTCTTAAAACAAAAATGTCTTCTAATATAGCTTTTTTTTATCTAAAAGACACAAAGAAAAGTGATCTGAAATAGTAGGTAAGGCGTTCAGAAATGGTTATTGCTTCTGTGTGCAACATACTCGGGGTGCAACATATTCAGGGACAGAATGTGGACAAGACTAGCAGCCTTTGAAAATCAAAGACATAACACTTTAAATCAATGCAAGTGTGCAATTAGCACATCAGACAGACCTCTATTAAACACAACCCATAAAGGAATGACGTGCGTTAAAGTACTTGCCAGCCTTCCTCTATATCCTTTTGGTCCATGTTTCCCTGCAACTTCTTTGTCTTCAGCTTCACCCTAGTGGAAAAAAAAAGAATTCTTCTGATAAAAATGAGAACTTCTCAAGAAACTATGACGATATTTTCCCGATGAAATGAATCCATCTGAAAGGCTGTGCAGACAAAAGATTAGGCACTGAGTCATACAAAAGATGCAAAAACACCTACCAAGGAAACAGAAAATGAGAAGCAGCTGCTACTTTAATTATGGCAGCCTGGCATAACAGAAAACTTACAAAAAACTCACATGTGGAAGCACTTTTCTCTCTAGTCCGTCAAAGCCACAATGTTGGCTGCAGTGTGTTCTCACTTTATGATACCCACTGTGGCAGCAGTGCAGCCTCTAAAATGTGATTTATCTGTTTGGTCACCAAACCACAAACTGATTGCTCAAGAGAACAGTAAAGAGTTAGCAGTTCCGTTTCTATAACAAGCCTATACATATATGTTCAATATAATTACTCCATATAATCGATTATTCTATATAGGACCACATTCCAATTACTGTGCAATTAAGAACATTGATACTAAGATACTAACCAGCAATTTCTGGCAAGGATGCCGAAGATGTCCCGTGATTTCAAGAAGAACAAGAACCTGTCGTAGGTATTCATCCTCTCTGGGGTAATATATATGGGTGAGCAAAGTAGCAGAGCCTGACACTCCTGATCCTTTTTTATCCCATAGACAAAGAGCCAATCACCAGGGAGGCTGTGTCAGAAATACGACATGCAACTTGCCCTCTCTCCAAGCCATGGCACTCTGCAAGGTCACTCTGCTTTTGCTGTGGCTAGAGCTCTGCATCCACAGAGGGTACAGGCCCTACTAAGCACTTTATTAGTGAAAACTAAAGTCTCGTACCAATCGAGCGGCTCTGCCCTATTTGTGCTGCAGAGAAGAGCCAAGACCTCAGGTCCCATTTTAAGTATCATAAAGTGCCATTTTCTTTTATGTCTTTTATCATCCAGCATTTTCATAGATTTTAGAGCTGGTGAAGAGTTTCCTCTGACTTATACTTCAAATCCAGCTTGAAAAAAAAAAAAAAGACTAAACGATTGATGTGACCTGTAAATACAAACTTTGATGAAAAGGCTCCACAAAGAGCAAATGAACTGTCTGTTCTGACTGTAGGAGAGACGAAAAGGCAAATGATTAACAGCTGAGTTTCCTCAAAATCATTCCAATCTGGGCCCTTTCGCTCAAGTTAGGACTCATGTAGGAAATTTGGGACTTTCTTCTCCATGCTTTCATGAAAGTTGCTCCTTCATCTAGCAACCAGCATCAGATGTTTGTCCCTAGAAAAATACCTGTCCAATTTTAATTTAGTATTCCCTGGCTGGAAAAGGTAGTATTGAAATGGAGTCCTTCAATAGTTTACCACTTATGGTGCACAAGGCAATAAAACTCCTTTAACAAGCCCAAATCCTACTTTTCAACTATGTAAAAGAAGTCATGGAGGAAGGCTTTCCATCTTGCAGCATGTGAAGTGACATTTAGACAACAGTTTCAGTGGCCTTTGCTAATCACGATATCCCCTTTACTGGATGTCACTCCCAATAACAACAACTGCAAGAGGTGCATCATGCTCACAACCATTTTTTTTTTTAGATGTTATGAAGTCTCTAATGCTCTCTTCATGCACAAATGGTCTTAATTCCTGATGTCTCTCCATGATCAACCACAAAACAAGGGGTGAGACTGTTAAAGTCAAGTTTGGTTGCCAGCTAGCAGGCAAAAATAAATCATAGAAATCATTTCCAGTTCTTCACAGAAAGTCTTTAGTTATCCTTCAAATATTTCTCTCAAGCTTTGATCTGTCTGCTCTGGTAAATGTGACAAGAATAGGAAATGTCCAGTCTGGATACAAGCAATATCAGAAAACAGAAACTTAAAGGTTTCAGCCCAGGCACCAGCTCTCACGCAGCAGCTATCATACTCACCCCTGACTACCAGGCCCGTTGAGTTGTTGTTGAGTTGTTGTGTCCCTGCTCCGAAATGACCACCTGGTCTCTTCATAGGTAGCCTCCTCCATGTTTTGTGAGGGGTGGGAGAGACAACTGGAGCAAGAGAGGTCATCATGCCCGGCCGGCTTTTCGCTCAGTTCTTTAACTTAGGCTTTTGGGCAAGGGAGATCACTATTGCGAGACATTTATTTAGCAGGTGGCCCCAGCCAACCCAAGGTTCTGCAAAGGGGCTGGTTTCTGCTGTTAGTAGTATGGAAAAGCTCAGTGAAGAGGACCATTTATGAGAGAGGATCATGCAGCATGTTGAGATGGAGGCTTCCTTTAACCTGGTTAAACTATAACTGTTGAGAAGCTTAAAACATCTCCAAGGGCATGTTAGCCTGGGATATAGCAGCCCCGCTGCACTTGTGGTGCTCGTTCCTACTAGCAACAATAATTTCCCATTAAGTTGTTCTTTGAAACAACTATGCAGCTAAAATGACTATTCATTCCATGGGATCTCAACTAAGATCTTTTTTTTTTTCTTTTTTCCCCTCATTTTCTGTTGGTTACCAGACTTGGGATCCTGTGCTGTGTTCCTGGTGCAAACCCTGACTTTTCAGTGGGAGTCTTGGCAGTGCTGTTTGATTTTGTTTGATGTTTGACTTTCTTCTGTGATTTTGCTAGGTAGAAGCACTCAGTCTTGGAGCAGTAATACTGTTTTATCCCCAGCAGGAGCAAAGGTGTGAGCAGCACCTAGAAACAGCATCATGAAAGTCTCATGAAAGCAAATGTAGGAAATGGTCCTGCTCTAAATAACTCGATGCTTTCTCTAAAATTATGAAAAGACACATTTCTTCCTCTTCCTGACCACAGTGGTAAAGCACAGTCTCTTGTAGGACAGCCCACAAGAGCTAGCTCTCAATCCCTGCCTTCTGAAGAAAAGCACCCAAAAAACTTATGTTGACAAATCTCTTTAGAGTCAGTGGGACCAGTAACTGCCCAGGATGGCTGGAAGACGGGCATCTCTGGGTCCAAGATCTGGAAATTTTGGCATCTGGCTTTATAGGAAATCTTTGCTGTCCCACTTGAATTGGGATACTGTGTTCCATGTAACTTGTTATTCTTGTCTCCTACTGCTACTTCACACGTAGGCAAAATTCCGGGGACCATTGTCTGTAGATTTACAGCATAACGTTTGGCCTGTGTTTGCTCTACAAGAGTTTGCAGTATCAATGAAATCTCAAGCAACATTTGAAAGAGTAAGTATGAACTGTGCGTGTTTAAATCTGCGGCAGCACCTCCTGGAGGCTGTTCGAGGTTGCTGATGCTATGTCCTGTGATCGGGGCTAATGCTGTAACGCTCTCAGTGCCCAGGTTTTCCAGTCTTGACCAGACTGACTGGGGCATGAGGTGTTGGAAGGTCACGCAGAAGTGTGTTGGGGAAGATAAGTGGGCTGCTCATACATTCCGTGGCTCTGAGTACATTCTTAACAATCTGGGTTTTTTTTTTCTGACCTTGCTATGCTGTATTTCTGGAGTAAACTTCCATTAATTTCTCCTGATAAAATTCAACCTGTAATTCATCTGTTAACACTGCAGTGACTTCTTGGAAATCAAAAACTTGATGTCATATACAGACAACATTTGAGAGCTACAGTTAAACTTTAAGATTAAAAGTGGATGCTCTAATGGGAAAGCATTGTCTTGCACATCTAGAGAGAACCTTTATTGTTAGTCAAAAATATTTATGTAGTTGTAGTCAATTTTTAGAGTTGGGATTTTTTTTTAAATGCAATCTGCTTTTCTCAGATTTTATTTCCACTTCAGGTTGCTACAGGATGGTGTTGTAGGATACAAAACATGATCCTTTTTAAGATAATTCCATGGAGTGATAGGATTAATAGCACCAATTAAGTCCTTAACTCCCTGGATTTCAGAGAATTTTGCACTTTGAGGGTAAATTGGAGCCTTGGTTTCTGGGTTTGCAGCTCCACCTCATCCTTGCCAAGCTACTGAGAGCCCAGAATGCACCCTAGATCCAAGAGCAGCTGGGGCAGTAGTCACGTAAGCTGCATCAGCTTCATTCATGGACTTCACCCAACATCTGTTGGGCAATTTCTATTGGCTTTCATGAAGTTATGTGGATTTACGGCATGACATTTCTGAGAGATAATTTTTTTCTTAAGCTTATAAAATAACTTGCATTTGAATGTAGCCTCGGGATTTTACTGATGTTTTTATTTATTACTAATAATAAGTGTTTATTTTTCACTGACCATTTGGCTGAGCCATTATGGAGAGCAGCAGTGATCAGTTCTTACAAGGAAAAAAAATAGATTTCATAGTGTTTCATACTATTCTGTCTGTCTGCCAACATTATTCACCCCTTGCTCTCCAAAGGGAGAGCCTGTGAATTCATTCTATCTTTCCTGCAACTGCTTGTTCCTGCAAGGAAGCACTGTCAATGTGTTCTGCTGCAGTCACTTTGGGAGACACGTCAGATTGCTCTGAAGCACTTTCAAAGCTTTCAATGAAGACCTTTTGTGCAAAGGACAACAGGTGGTCAATGTTGCAGGATGCCACCAAAGATAATCATCTCTGTCCCTGAATGGGCCAGCTTGACACACACCAGAGTCTCCAGGACTCAGTGAGCAAGTTCCATACATTTCTGCTTCCATTTCAGCACACAGGAGACTGACGCTTCTTTCCCAATACAGGTCTGCAGATCAACTTGTGGATGCAAACCAGCTGGCAGAAGCTGAGCCTTCTGAACAGGCCAGAAATGGTTCTCATGAAAGAGCACGTAGAAGAATTTGTAGCTGTGATTCAATGAATTGGATTAACTATTCTCACCGTTATTTGTTTAAGGCAATTTAAGAATAATAGGAATAAATGTTGGTATAACTGTATTTGCCAGCAATGCTTCCTGTCACATTTGCTTGACTAGGAGACTGCTCTAAGCTGCCTGATTCTAGACCAACTTTGGCCCCCAAATTTGGATATTTAGTGTAAATTAAGGCAACAAAATATAGACATAAAGCCATCAGCTCTTAAGAAACTCCAGCAGGGGTATAGCAATGTTCTGGTCTTCTGAGGAGCTCAGGGTCTGCTAGGCTCAGGAGTATGGTGGAATCCTTGCGCTCTCTTGCAATAGATCCAAGTTAATTATTTGTTCATATGTTCTCAGTTCAGTGCAGGCTACAAGTATTTGGGAAGATGCAACACACTGCTTGTACCTAGAAGGAGTCTAAATTAAGGAAAGACACCAAATAATCTTTTTTTTTCACAACCACATACCCTATTTCTCAAGTGAATTGATGATCACCTTCCCCTAAACACACTCCAGAGCTAATATCAAGATAAAAGGTGTAGGGAGGGGACCTTGGAAGCAAGTAATCCTCAATCCTAAGGTCTTGAAAACTGAATTGATAACAGATATTCCTGAACAGATATTCCCTTCATCCAAAAGGAAGGAATAGCTTGGGTAGAAATGGGTCTTAAGTATGCTTCTCAACACTATCCGACTCCCATAAAATAGGGGGTATATACTACAGAGACATCTGTTCTCTAGGAAGTGTGTTCAAGTTTGATACGAGGAGGACTTATGCCAACTGCCTCTAAAGTCATTGGGATCTTTCCTCTGGCTTCAAGTGAGAGACTTGGGTGTAGAGAGCAGCTCCTGATCACTCGCAGAGCTGCTGCAGAGGAGCACTGCAATGCAGGGCCACCAGCCAACTCGCTACTTGATTCAGAGACTGTCTGGCTCCTTCCTTCTCTCTTCTTTCACTTCATGAGAAAGCAAATTCCAAGAGCAAAGTGCATGCCAGGTAGGAAAGGCAAAATCACTCATTCAGAGCATATCACCCTGTTTCTAGCATCAACGTGACCAGTGAGGTGGGCAAAAATGAACTTGCCTAAGCTTTGGCAGTAGAGGAAAGGGACTGATACTGTTTTACAGGTGAGGAGCCAGCCTATAAAAATATGATGACAGCTGTTTGAAGAACTAATGGCACACATATTTCAAAAGGAATGATTTTATTTACATGTTGGATTACTTATAAAAAAAAAGAAGAAGAAAAGTTGAGAATGATTCTAGGGTAGAAAAATCCTCTACATCAATGCAAAATAAGCTGTGACAATTGTACGTCCTTTGAGAGAAAGGCTTTCTGGTACTTTCTCTAAGCAAGATAAATGCAAGCAAATTAAAACATTTTAACTTTATTTTCTTCCATCCAACATCATTTCATGAAAATGAGGTATTATTTTATTTTATTCAGAACATTTTGAAAGTGCACATTTGGTGTTCATGGAAGAAAGTCAAGTTTCTATATTCTAATCCCTTTTAAAAATACACTATTGGCCATGAAAGCAAGTTTCTCACTTTCTATCTTCTTTTACATCGGATCAACTGAGCAATAGTTTTAACTTTATTTTCATGAGTAAGTTGGTAGATAAAAACTTAGCTAACAAGTGTTTCTCTCACCTGAAATCTCTGAGACATGCAGTTAATGTTAAGCATTTCCTTTTGAGCTCTTCTCTCCATCATCCTAGTAGTGTAACTGAGGAATTAAAGTAATTCAACTCTCTGCACTAAAAAGATTCTATACACGATACTTTGCATTCATCTTCCGTTTCAAATCTATTTTTGTTTCCCCCACAGCCCCCATACCAAAATGGATCACACGTTTTCTGCCATTTGTTGTAGGACCACTTCAGAACATAGTCTTGACATTCTCCGCTATCCTGAGGCAGGTCACATGTATCTGGAAAAGGCAAATAGGAAACAGAGTTAATGAAAGAAAGAGCCATCTTTCTTAGCATTGGATTTTCAGTTAAAAATAACATTCAGGGCACATGAGAGTAGTAGTCAGTGTTCAAGGTCCTTCAAAGACTCACTATGTATCCACCCACACTCCCACAGTGCAAAGCGGGTCATGAGGCTCTTCTCTGATTGATTTGACCAGAAGGAATCAGGGAAACAACCAAGTTCTCAGTGGCCTAAACAGAAGTGAAAGCGAGGAAAACTGAGAGGTGCTTAGTCTTCTAACATAGAATTCTTCTAAAACTATTGGAAAATGAAGTTAGCACAAACTGCTCTTCAAGCTTTACAGAATGTCCCTCTGGTTTAATCCAAGTTTTTACCCCAGTACCCTTCAGTAAAATTTCATAAATGAGCGTATGTGGATAACTAAATCTAAGCCAAATCCCAAGGTCATATAAACTGTAAAAATTTGCCAAAATTTAGGTGAATGTAGCACTGTTTGCAGCAGTCTGGTATTCAGTAAATAAGGAGGTAATCAGCTTTTGATGATGTGAATTCCGAGTTATTTGAATGAAGTCAGAAGTAGGGCATCAAAAGGAAAGCAAAGGTAGGAAAGTAAAATACTGAGAAAAAGGCACATCACTGGAAAGGAAAGCTCCAAAACTGTGCTACATGGTTTTAGCAGTAAATTTGGGGTGCACTAATTATAAATTAAGATTGAGAACTTTCATTTATGCCTGCCTTCTAAGCATCTTACATTGCACAACAATGAGCCTATTAGCCATGGGGGACATTTTATTTGCTGAGTGTAAATGGCAGCATATGTTCATGCTACAGAATTTTCTACATGACCACAGAGGTCGCACACTGGTTAATGGAGGGCACCGATTCAAGGAGTTAGGCCAATGCTAGACCAGTTCTATATGTGCCAAGCAACTACTGTCGATGTAAGGACTTCCAAAAATTAAAGCAGGTCCTAATTAAAGGTCTGATATTACAACAGCTGTGCAAAAGCACTGGCCACTGTATCAGCAATGGGGTTACCACACTGTCCTCAGAATCATTTCTGCTTGGGGAGAGATGAAAAACAGAGGGATGGAGCTGTAGTGATGAGCAATCATATCAAAAGCTATACAGAAACCACTGATTTTTCAACAATAACAACTTGATAGTGCTAAAGGAATGCTGGTAAGAGAACTGATTTCTGTATCTACTGTAATACGTGTAATAAGAAATACACATAAATAGTAGGCAAGGTAAAAACCATGAAGAATATTGGTAGGATACATGTAGTAGAGAGTTCAGTTCATTCAGGAGGAATAGCTTGTAGCAGAGATGCTTAGAGCCTCCAAGCTGAGCTGAGTTAGGAGCAGGAATAAGTCAGTAACAAAAGTGCAACTAGGTGATTTAATACCATGAGTTGTTTTTGTAAAGGAGATTACAGATTTATGTTATATTATTTGCAAAAGTTGTAAATCAAAGCTAAAGTCTAAATGATATCTACATTTTTACCTTTAGTTAGAAAACTCCTAGAATATAGATTTGGACTGAGTATGATCACATGGCACCACAAAGCTTTGGAAGATTTACTAAATGGATATAGCCCACACTGAGTAAACATGGAAACGAGCCCTTTGCAACTGAGAGTCTTTCTATTGAATTCAAAGATCTTTTCATGCTTTAAAATCATACCATAAAACTTATAGGCAGCTGTAGTTTCTATTGTTGCCTCTAGGTTTTCCTCATTCTCCTCCTGAGCTTCTCCATATTCTTGTGGTGCTTCTTCACCATTTTCTTCTGCGAAATTCTCATTCTCTTCATAATCATATTCTATCCCTGGCAACGCAGATGCCAGTTGTGTGTTAGTTGTTACGGTTTCCTCCAGGGCTCTATTTTCCGTTGTTGCAACTTCTTCCAAAACATGACTGTAATCAGTTTCACCTGAGCCAGGAAAAGGGACCCTTTACAAGGGGGAAAAAAGAGGAAGGGTTAAGCACTAATACGGCCTTGAAAAATCCACCTTGATCATTCCTTCTGAATAGTATGAATAGTATGAATAGAATAGTATGAAACACTTCTTTGGTCCTGCTACTGCTTCTGTTAAAGATAGTTGGAAGGTAAGTGCTAACTGAACAGGAGAAAATTCTATATTGAGCGATAAATGTAAATACACAGTTTTATCCCATACATGTTGAGAAACTTTAACAGGCAATTCCTTACCGTTCAATAACGGATACTTGCTGTTGCGTGTCTCCCCGATCTAAGTTTTCACACTCTTCCTGAAGTTCAGGAGAAGGGTAACTGTTCATTTCCTCTATGGGGAAAGCACAAGAAGCAACAGCTGAGGTTTAAAGTCCTCCAAACATCAGTAAGCCTGATAAAAAAGAACTATGTGATTTTTTTTCTTGTGCAGTATGTATCCTTCAAATAAATAACATATGACGCTTAACAGACAACTGGTACTATGACCAGGAAAATAAAAATAACATAACAGATCCAGTCTTCACAATACACTATTTGTCCCTCTATGGAAAATTTGGTGCCTGTAAGTACGTGTTTTAATGGGAATTTTAAATAGGCAATATCTTCATTCTTCATGTTTATCTTGGATTTATTTTAAAACAACCAAGAACTGCTCATCTGCATGTGTGTGTCCTGGAAGGTTCACAAGCTCCTTCTCTGCTCTACAGAGGAGGAATAACTGCAGTAAAGAGAGGTTAAGTTCAGATCAACTAGGTATTAAGTAGATGAGTAAAATCCAGACCTGCTACTAGTCAGAAGACAAATGAAAGCCTAATTCAGTCTTATATTAAATTGAAACTAATGGAGATAATATTTTAATAGTGCCTTTGGCTAAGTCTTAAAATAAATATATATGTTGTTCTGTACTTACTGGTACTTCCATTAGTGTCTAGCATTTGCTTTGAACTACAGATGAAAGAGCAATTAATTTGATTATGACTAGGAACCGAATGGCAGTGGATATACAGACCACCTTTGTCTAAACCGTATTTCTCACTCTTCCCCTAAGTTGGATGCTACTCACGCTGCAGGAGACTGAGGAAGGCCCGGCTAAACCGCTGCGCGTAGGCCAGCTCAGATGTTGAAACTCTGCCCAGGGACAGTAAGTGCTGCTCTGTGGGGGAGCTGGACAGCTCTGTGAGCTCGCTGTCACTCACACCACTGCCAAGTGCTAAAGTGAACACGGTGAATCCTCGGCACTTGGCTCCAAGGGAAATCTCTCTCAGCCTCTCTCTGTCCCATTCGCTTGTTTGGCTTCCAAGTATTGTAAATATGACCCTGTGCTTTCTTTGCCTGGGGGCCTTAAAAAATACATTTTCAACTGTCCACTGTAATGCAGAAGCAATGGCTGACGGTCCTTCCAGTTGCTGAACAGACTCTTGGATATGTTTCTTCATTGAATCTTTATTGTTGTAGGTGACTAGATCAAACTCCAGGGCCACAGGGCTTTGGTTTCTGCCAGGCAGGAAGCCTCTGGGGGCCTGTTGTACCAGTGCCACTCGGGTGCCACTACGTGACTCGCGTGGCTGTGGGGTGATGACAAACTGATCTAGCATGTTGTGCACAAAATCTTTGGCTCTCTGAAACTCTTCCCTGCCGATGCTGAAAGAGCTGTCCATGATATAAGCAATATCCACATCCACAGGAACAGGAGGAGGAATGGGAACTTCACAGCTGGCACTTGGTTTGCATTTATCTAGAGAAAAAGAGCCAATAGGCAACAAACTACTAAAAAGGTGCAACAAAGGTAATGGTTTAGAAAGAAAACTCTATTTTACTTCTCATTTTTTTATTTAAAATTCAATATAACAATCAGAAATCTTATTTTAAGAAACAATGGATGAACCTTGCTGAATCAGATTTTGTGATATCATGGGAAATTATTCAGACATGAGAGCAAAAAGTGTTCCTAAAGTAAGACTTAAAATATAAGAGTTCCCTTGAGTAATTTTCTTCTATTGAAACCTCAACAGGACAAAGGACACTGACTTTTTTTTTTTTTTTTTAAATCTCAGACAACTCTTCAGCTTTGTTAAATATTAATATCATTTGGCAGCTTCTATTCTCTTCAAATTGTAGAATTTACAGTAGATCTGCCTGGTTTCCCAGAATTACAATGCCATTTTGAGAGCTTGTGTTTTATAAAGAAAATGCCAAATACAGTAATTCATTTTTCATGGCTTTGTCAGGACCCAGTTAAACAGATTTTGCAGTTTTGAGCTTGGAACTCTTTCTGCCCACACTGCCTTGAAGAATTATTTCATTGAAATCAATTAGATTTGTTATTTAAAGGATAAAAAGACCAATACAACAGTTCAAATGTTCAAGTTTGTACATGTCTTACCATAGCAAAGGGTGCAATATGTGATGCTCTCCAAATTTTCACTCTGTTGTCTTTCCCAAACAAATAACTGAAATCTTCTAGTATCATCAATCTGTGTTTTAAAGCAGACACAAAAGTAACATTAAATACCCAAGATGAAGGCTTTTCTTTTCTCATTTCTTAACACTTAATAGCTGTACTATTTCTCTGTCGAAATGGACACTGTCACTGTCCCCATTTTGGTGGTTTCACTGCTTTTGTAATGGCAAACAGTTACACAGAAGATTTTTCCACCTGCTGTTCTGTTTGCCCTGGAGCACTACAGGAATTAACATTGGCACCTGATGTATGAAGAAATCTAAACACTGAGAATGCAAAGAAAACAGCAGGTTCAATCTCTCTGAGAAATACACAGGCAGCCAGAGAAGCTTAGAAGGTTGTGCGCTTGAGATGTGTATTAGCAGTCACAATAGTGGGTTTCTCTGCTTTTACATAGTCCTCCCTTGCTGCAAATAAGAAAATCTCTTCATCCCTGCAGGTTTATCTCTACACTGTGCTACAGACTGCAGTTAGTGCAGCTGCTAATGCAAATGTGTCTGTGTGAGCTGCAGTGATCCTCACCAGAAGACCAAGTATTCTGATGAGGTAGTGACCCACATAACAGCTAACGTGAGTAGGTGCAGGTCTGGGCTGCACTTTGGGGCAGCTGGAGCTTGTGTTGCAGGGTAGAGTTGGGCAGCTAATTGCAGGGAAGGAGTCCACAGGCAGCTCCCACTTCACACTGGTGATTATACAGGAGTTCACAGGCAGCTCCCACTTCACACTGCTGATGATACCGTTGGCATGACCTTGTCATTATCTCAAAGTGCAGCAACAAGTTCTCATGTGAACCTTCCCTTTAACAAGAGAAATGATTAATAGAACTCTTTTCTTTTAAGAAAATCCTGTAAGAGCTCAAAAGGCCAGATGTAAGGTAATCTTTTGACAGAGTGTGTCTGCAGGCAGACCTTGGGGTAGTGTCTGAAGGGATGTAAAATAATTATCTCTACCCTCTAGCCTCTTTTTCTTTACAGTGTTAGTTCCAATAAGCAGCATTTTCAGAGCTATTTTACAGAATCTGAGTGCTTTTTTTTTTAAACTGAGATGATGGTAACACTAGTCCCAGTTCATTGAACTAGAATATTAGCACAGTTCATTAGCCAGTGTATTGCATTAAGGCTGTTACAGAAGGTCATACAAAGCTAATTCTGCTATTTCTGCACAGTGTTGCATTTAAGACCTCTGTCCACATTCATTTTTATACTTTGGCTTTCTGTTTTTCCTAGATCCCAGATTAGGCAGGAACTAAGACTGGTAATGACTTGCTGAGTGATGTGAGACTCCTAAAGCAAGCTAACCATATATATCAGGCCAGTGTAAAGATCATGAAGACTAAACTACCTTGGAACTTAAAGGGCAGAAGGGCATCTGAAAGAAAAACTGTTCTTTCATTTGCTTGGGTGGCAGGGGGCAGGTTGATTGCCATGCCACCACTGTAATCAGAAAAGAGAGCTAGGTGGTGATATTTTTTGCCTTTCCCAGCAGCTGCTCTCAGCTTTGCTTTGAAGCTGTCCAGGCTCCTGCTGCCCAATATTCCTCTGTCCTCTATCATATTCATGTGCTGTTTATAATTCCATGTTGTTCACTTATGCAATTCCTGGAGTAAAAATCATGACTTAGACATTTTCAGTAAATTAGGGTGAAACTATCAATTCACAGTGGGACTATTCTGTTTGTTTGCAAACCTGTATGTTCTTTCATTTTGGAAAGCAACACAGCAAGGGTGAGATTTATAAACTTTGAATTAACGTTGCCTTATCCTGCCAGTGTGTGCATTCCTGGTACAAGCTAAGTGTATCCCTGTTTACTTGTACTCTTCATTTTTAGACACTGTGTATCCACATGGGACAAAAGACCCAGAATGTTCATTCTTCATGTTTGTGAGGGAAGCATTACTGATCCAAGCCACATTATTCCCACTGTTGAATGAGCTGCTTATGGTACAGATAGAAGGAAATGCACTGGCATAAACACTTCTAAGGAACTGAGAAAAAACAGGCAAAACCCTACAATCTGTATTTTGAATGTTCATTTTGTTTCTGCACAAAGAGCAGTAAAAGTCTGCCAGAATGGAGGAAATGACCCTGTATTTCATGTGCAGCATAGCTGAAGTTCTCAGATTATCCAAAAACACAGTACACATTTGTACACTCAGATTCTTGTACTATATCTGTTATGGGGATGCCCAGGAACTATCTACCCACCAGCTTTTGGATGATACTACAATTTGGAGTCAGAATGATTTGACAGAATCCGTACTTCAGCCTGTTGATATCAATGCAAAGTCTGAAAAAAAATCCCAATACAGCACTGCTGTATGTGTATGTATACATGTACATATAGAAGTACAAATATATATATATATATATTTTAAAGTTCAAAAAAAAAAAAGAAAACGCACTCCACAAACAGTGGGCATATACGGGTCAACTTTAAATTTCTTTCTATCCTGAAAATGTTTTGTGAAACTGGACACCTTTGTAATTACCAGATGGACTTATTATATGCATTCAGACTCTTACTAAGTTAAAAAAAAAAAAGGCAACCAAGTTAATAAGCAATGACTTTCCTTCTTGTACATCACTAGAATTCTTTTATTAACATTCAACTGACTAACCTGTGAATTTAATATCTTTTTTGTATGAAATCTATTATAAAACAAAAGATTTTCTCTCTTCTTTTGTTCTAATGGCAATGTAGCTAAGAAAGGGGGTCTTATTCAGTTTAGTTTTCTTTGGGGGAGATAAACTGCTGTATTTGAAGTTTTCCAGTACTAGGTAATACTGGAGGGACTTTCTAGACTTCCTAGAAACTAATGCCACAGTTTGGCAATTAAATAGTAGATATCACAAGTTCAGAAAAGAATGCTGCATAAGAAACACATTGAAACCAACTTGGTGTTATTTAAACTACAGGATTTGGCCTAAAACATCCAGTCATCGATAATTCATGTGCAGAAAGAATCGGTGTTCCTTCGTTAAAATAGTAATTTATACTACACCTCTTTCTAATATGGGATAGGCCTAAACATTTTCTGGAAAAGTAACTAGTCTGAGAGCACGCTTCAAACAAATCCTGATAGCTACTAAGCAAATAGGTGATGGATTCTCACTGAGAGTTTCAGTTTTCTAGAGTCAGGCTACTTACTGAGAAGGCCCGCCTCACATTCGGCACTTCACTGAAGGCAATAACCACCGGAGCGATATCCAAGGCACTCAACTCGAGTGCGGCTGTGTTGATGACATCACCATCCTGCGATGGACCGTTGGCAAAAAATATGGCAACTTTCCTTGTGAGAATGCCCTGACGAACCCGTTTGAAGACGTTCCTGGCAACAAACCTCATGGCTGCCCCAATATTACGTCTTCCAGTGGATCTCTCCAGCGGTAGCCTCTGGACTGCTTGCAGCAACAAGCGGCTCTTCTGGAATTCTGAGAAGCGGATGAGATAGCGCATGTTGGCATTGTAAGAAACAACAGACACACGAGCGCCTGTTGGGCAGTTGCTTTCACTGATCTTAACGTTCCTGAGCAAAGACAAGATGATGTTCTTCATCCTTTCAAATGCAGCTGGAGTAATATCTTCGGACATATCAAGGGCAAACACCACTTCAGTTGGATAAACTGGACAGGTGTCTGTATTTTGATACAAAACAAAAAAAAAATTTGAAATTTTGAATGAAAGCCTTTCCAAAATTCAAACATCACTTTTTTCTTCAAGTTCATGAAAGAAAAGACATACTGAAGTCTGATGGGCTTACCTGATGAGCAAGCTGGGATGGAGAGAGGGAGAGAAATAAATTATTTTGCACTCATATTCATGAAAAGAGTAACACATTCCCCTGCTTTCATTAAATAGCCTGATTTACAGCTCAGACAACTCTAAGAATCTGTCTGTTAGGAATAACTATCCTCCTCCACAATCAAATACTCAAAATAGTGCAGTTTCACTAGATGAGATTTAAAGAGACTGTTCTGATGAGTAGAGAAGGCTGAGAGAGAATGAACAATCCAAGTCAGGGTTTGGCATAATAATAATAAAATAATTCAAGCCTAAATGAGGACCAGCTGAATTTGTTAGTATTTTACTAATTGACAGGAAAAACAGGCAAAAGGTGTAAACT
>NW_010587482.1:56553-106301 GCF_000705375.1 Tinamus guttatus
CCTGTGTTACCTGGCTACAACACACAGTAAGGCAGTGACAAATGGAAAGCAAAACTCTGCTTCCTCCAAACTGCAGGAGAGGAGCAAGAGGCTAGAAATGAAAGTCAAGTCGAAGACTGTTGCTGAAGAAATACTATTTCTGTAAAAGATTCTCCCAGCTGGTCTGCTTGCTGCTGAAACTGTTATCTTCTGCTTCCTTTTTATGGCCTTCAGCTTAAATTTTTCTTGCTGCTGCAGAAAAAGCACTCAGTCTATGCAAAAGTTTAATGAAAAGTCACGTACATGCTGCCAGATTAAGAAAATAGCAAAGACCTCAACTCACACACTGCCCTCAACCAAAAACGTGAGGAATACACTAAACACAAGCTGAGCAAACTGTTATGAGATGACCAGCATCAGGATGCTTTGTACAGGCCAAATATGTGCCATACTGTGAGCTCTGAGAAAGGCCACAGAGCTTTGGCTCAGACTTTGAAATAATTACAACTTGAGGTCAGAGACAAGGACTGCGTGCACTCCATCTTGTCTTGTCTTTGGTATCAGGACTTCTGGAACTGCATCAGTATGACTTGAAAGAAGGGACTTAACCTATTGTAAATCTAGACTGAGTTTAGCCCTGACTGCTTGTGCGGGAGCTCTACTGACCACTGGCTTCCACATTTATTCAGGAGCTACAACTCTGCCCGCTCCCCAGACTCCAACACAGGGCACGACTTTCAAGGGACAAAGATACTGCAAAGCACATCACACAAATCTGGATTGATTTTGTTTGGATTTAAGAAGCCTAAAATATAAGATCATTCTTCCTTTTTCTCAGTCACAAAAATCCACCTTTCATAAATCTATATTTCTTAATTGGAAATTATTTTTTTTAGAACTAAACAGACAGCATAAAGTAATCACATGATTTAATCCTCTGAAGAAAAGCGGTAGGGAAAAAAGCTTTAGCTGAACAGTGTTAGTCTATATGCATTATTCCTTTGCATATGAACAAGTCATAATTTCCAATGAATGCTGCAAACGTCCCTGTTGTGAAACCCAGACAAATTCTGTGAATTCTTGTTTTCTGAAAAATCAAGGTCAGCATAAGTTTTGTTTTGCCTAAGAATATTGTTCTGCAGTTTGCTTCCTCTCTCTTATACTACCACCACACAGGACTGAACCTACAGTCTGAGAAATATCAGAAGGCTATTTTTTAAAAATATACTCTCTATAAAATGTAAATGAAAATGATAAATGATGATAAATGTAAATTGTCTTCAAAAGAGTATTAGCATATATGGGTCTGTGTCCTTGCACATCTGCATGTAAAGAAGGAGGAGCAAATTCTCCAGCTTTCAGCCTTGTGCTTCAGAAATGGAGCCTAATTGCTCATTGTTTTCTCCAGTAGTGAGCATCTCTTTCCATTTATGTTTCCAAATTTGCCTTAATGGTAAAAAGAAACTATGCAAGCTTTGATTGTCCTTTCCAATTCTAAAGCTGCCAAGTCAGGAGGGTCTCTAGCACATGCACTTGAGATGAAAAAGCTGTCTTCGCTTGAAACTAACTTTTGATTGTTAAATCAGACTGAATTCAGTATCTTGCATCAAACTGAGATTTCCCATTTAAGAAGACCAAAAGCTCAGGTTGGCCATGTAGTTGCATGCAGATAAGGAGCGTGAGTGCTAGCCACTCACCTTTACGCCTGGAGGGCCTCTTCGACCTTCTGCACCCTAGGAGGAAGTGGCACAAGAGATTACAACCAGAACATCAAGCAATATGGACAACATCTGCTTATAGCCATGAATATATATTCAGTTCATGGAAATCAGATGTCCTTTTCAAACAAAGGGAAAAAAAATCCCATTTGTCTAAGGTAAAGATGAAGAAACAGTGAATTGGGGATATAAAACCTAGAATAAGTAGTACCATTATCAAACAAAAATCTTTAGATCCTTAAAAAGTGCAGAGGAACTTTCCTACTCCAAACCACCCATAGGCTCCCAACAGTATTCTGGAAAGTGTCTACCCATCCCACAGCCCCTACAGCAATGAAAAATTAGCAGAACAAGAGCCCTCTCCTCCCTCCGAGTCAAAATGTCAGCACTACTTCCCTCACATACTGCTCAGCAACACTAGTGAAAACGACTGTTAAACCTCAGCTTCACTAGAGTCTTTTAGGATGTTTCTGCAGCCTGGCTGTGGAGTGGTCAGCATCCCAGACATTAGCATTAGGATCCTTTCTAAAGCACTACAAAAGGTGTCTTCCTATTTCCCAGTCTCTAGTAAACTAAAAGGAGCAGCTCAGCAGCCATTGAGCTTATATAGACTCAGATGGACTTGCTAAGAGATGCAGAAAGGAAGAGGGGATAGATTTACCTATGCTGAAATCTTCAAGCAATTAAAGCTTACAGAAAAGGCTGGCTCATCACCAAGTTTTGGACTTAGAATTCCACATTAGTCAGACTTGGATTTTTTTTTGCTGATAGTATATTCCTGATTAGAAAATTATCCATTGCAATACACACAAGCTGCTAAACTTGAAGCCAAATATTTTTTGCTTTGTGAGCTTTAGATTTTTTACCTGTCATTTCACCTATTTTAACTATGGTATCAAAAAAAAGGGGGGGGGAAGCTGGTCTTATCAATGGGAACTTCACTGTTTCTTGGATCGGTTACTTGCACACTGTATTTACTACATGCTATATTGTTCTTACATTAACACCAGCACCACCTGGCCCTCCTCGGAGTCCTGGTGGTCCTGGATCCCCCTGCAAAGTAAAGGAATGAACAAGGTTTTTAAATATTTTATCTTATTCTTGTACTTGCACAATCTCATTTTTAGGATTCTTTGATTCTTTTCCTTTAATAATAGTTCTCAGTAATTTCACTGCAATCAGCTGTATTATGCTAAGCATTTGGTTCTTGTTTGCTGCAAGTTCTTCATAAATAAAAAAATTAAAGAGATCAAACTTGCTTTAAATTTTTAACCCATCAGATACTAACATCTGATATTTGGCTAAGGCTTTTGGGGCGTTACATTTGTTGACTTCAGTCTTTCAATTGCACTTCTCAAGACAGACAGACCAGAAAGCAGTGATGTGCACTGCCAGAGTGTATTCCAGCATCATCTACATACTATATTTCAACTGCATATCATTTTTGTTTTTCTTCTTCTGAAGCTAAGTATGACAGTAAAATGGGCTATGATTTTTGTGTTATATTTCTTTTCTTATAATACTGTTCAAACATCTCATAAAATTCAGACAGCACATGTAACAGTTCTTTTATTCTAATATGGGCAAGAACAGAGTTCATCTGCTCCTCCAAGGAAAGAGTAGTTAGATAATAAAATATGTACAACGTGTCAACATCCAATGCATTTTCTTCCAAAAACATTTTCAACAAAATCCCTGTAATCTACGACTAGAAGCCACTTAATCTGTTGATGCCAATTTCTTCTAAAACAATATCCATATTTACCAAATCCAGGCAAAAACTGCAACATATCTTCCCTTAGATCTGACCCAGTTTGTCAGTCTACCTCATCAGCATACTTACATAGCCTTCACTGCAGTAGTTTTTTTAATTATTTATTTTACAGTATCAAGGATTTCTCAAAACTTTCTGTGTTGCAGACATGTGTGCTCTAAATAAAGAGCACAAAATCACAGAAAAGATCTGCTTGGTCTTTGGACAGCAATGCACCATCCTGCAAACTTAGCAAATATCCAAATCCTCTGTCTTCGTAATGCAGAACAACATGCTTACCTGCTGTGCTGGGTTTCCTTTTTCACCCATGGGACCACGAACATTATTGCTAATCCCAGGATCCCCCTGGAAAAGTCAAGCAGAAAGCTCAGCATTTTATTTTTAAAAATAATAAAATAAAATCAGGAAACAACTAGCAGCCAACTTTGCCAACTTAGCCAACTTTGGCTTAAACATCTGCTTCCAAGCAACGTATCAAAACATCAGCCCATCTGCAGCTAGAGAGCTCAAAACTCCTGGCACCTTTTGCATACCCTTTGTGAAGTTCTGTGCTGCCCAGGATTATGAGGAACTCTTCAAAACATACCACATTTCAGGTAAGCCCATGACAAAAATCAAGGCAGAAATCAGCATTTGTTGCAGTGAAAGTCTTTTCAGTCTGCCAAAAATGCAGGAGCACACTTACATGATCTCCTCTTAGACCAGGCTCTCCTCGCTCCCCAGATTCTCCTTTGAGGCCTTTCTTGCCCTTAAGTCACAAAGACAGCACAAGCAATTAGGGTACAGGTAGGGACAGTATCTGGAGTACAGGAAGGCCAGAGAAGTGAACACAGATATGTTTAAGGCAATGGAGTTACACTGTTTTATACCAGAGAGCCACTTTATTTTAGAGGACAGGCATCTGGTAGAAACAAGTCACAAGGCAGACTTGGCATTATATTTTGGAAAGATGACAGTGGCTTCCATGAGATCTAAACATTACCATAGAGGATAACTTACCTGTCTTCCTGGCCTGCCTTTTTCACCAGAAGCACCAGGAGACCCACGTTCTCCCTAGACTCACAAAGGGTGAAAAAACAGAAACATAAATAATTAACGTACGCTCCCTCTTACAAATGTGGTTCCCAAATTGTCCATCAGGATCCAGTTTCTGCCAGATAGACAATTCCAAACATTAAACAACTGAATTTTGTTCTGGTTCAAAGTCCACTCAAAGGCACCACGATCTGTACTTCTGAACCCCTGAGGTAAACCTCCTTAATTGCATTGCAGGTTTGAAGCAAAGATTACCTGTTCTCCGTCAATGCCATCGATTCCATCCTCACCATGTTCACCCTGTAGCAATATGCAAGAAACATCCTATTAGCATCAGGAAACTGGTCTCTCTGAACAAGGAGAAAGTCTTTATAGAGAAGGAAAAACGTTCACCTGCTTTTGGAAACTTCACTAAGGAAAGTGATTATTAATGGCTAGCAAGAATAGCTAAGAATAATAATTAAACAAAAAAAAAGAAATTGTAAAGAATTATTGACTTTTAAAATAATTCTGAGCAAAGAATAGGTAATATTAGGAACAGTGGTTACTAAAATTATAGGTCTCTACCAGGTTTTAAATTCAGTTCCATTACTGCGTCAGAAAAGTGATGCTTGGTTTCACCAGGACTGATTTTGACATTCACAATCTAGAACAATGTTATTCCAAAGGTTACACACAAAGTCCAATTAGCCAAACTATTCCTGGATTCAGTGTAGTACCTATTACAGTACTGAGATCACATGTGTGAGAAGACAACATTAGGAATGCAAACACGAAATATAAAACGCAGAGGGCTACTTCTAGCTGATCTAGGAAAAGGGAGGAAGGAAAATGAAGTCAGCCTATCTTGCCTTTTGTGCCGTGTAAACAACAGTCCCCATTCCCATGCTAACAGGCTGCTGACCTCTCCTTTTGCTGCAGAAACAAATCACGATGGTTGCTGAACCATCAGAAGTCAGTTTCTCACAGAGCTCCCACTTTATGATGTTAACTTGTTGTGCAAATGAAGAAAGAGGTTTTTGAACAGATTCGAAGCTGTGAGAAATTTATTTCAGTAATGTATGCCCAAAAAATGTTTCAGACATAGCCAAATACTGCTCATTTTTTCAGGATATTTTGAAGTACCCCTTTCCTCTTTCTCTATCAGGATAAAAATAGAAGAATTAACAGTGATGTTCTTAGTTGTAATAAAGAATGAAATGAGCATGGACAACAACCATTTTAGTGTCCAAAAGCCGGATTAAGAAATCACTGAAAGTGGCACAAGATTGTGTTCTAAATGGCAATTAAATCAACTGGAGTCTTATTCTGACAGAGCCTACAGATAACAACGGTTTTGTAATTTTTGATGCTAAATTGAAGTGGACATAAATACCCAGCAAGAGTTTTTGTGAGAAATTTCATTTATATACAAGAGTTTTGAATGTACTGCCAGAAAAATTATCTGGCTGCACATTTTGATATTGATGTTCACAAACAAGCACTTTTTGATTAAGTATTCCAGAAAAATGTTGAACACTTAGTACGCAATCATGAGTTTTACTCCAGTCTTAAATTTTCCTCCCTCTTTCCAAACCTCAGCAAACCTGGGCCAAACTTCATAGTATTAAAAGCTCAGTATTGCATTTTTTTGCTCTGTTTCAGATACTTAAAGGAGAAATTAGTTAGGGAAAAGATTAGAAAATAAAATTTGATGGAGTAAATTCCTGAGAAGATTATGAAGTCTGTAAAGGGCAGTGCTTCAAACAGAACTGAAAAATGCTCTCTGAACTTTCCTGCATGTGTAGTTGCTCAGGTTTGGGAGAAAATGTTGTCTAGGACAAATTTAGGAGCCTCAAAAATTCAGGGGGGTTTTTGTCATCAACACACGATATAATGCCAATTCTATTTTCACTACTCTGGCTTGCAACCCAACATTGTTATTAAGATCTTTCTCTTCCAGACTGCACATTGTATTAACAAATTATTGACAACAACTTTTAGGTGAGCAGATATGTTTGAAAGGTAAAATCAGTGGAGTTGCAAGAACTACGGTTAACAAAAAATAGCTGACAGAAGTTTGAGTAAGAAAAAAGTGTCAATAACGACTCAGTGAAAATGATGCCCAAATCCACAATAAATAATAGTCACAATATCTTTTCCTCCCTTTCTGCTCTTTCTCTTCAACACTTCAACTCAGCAGGGAGCAGAGCCTTGTTCTCCTTACAGAAAATTAGCCACATTTAAAGATCGCATACCTGGCTTCCATGATAGCCTCTGGATCCCTGAAATTAAAATAAAACATGGATGAAATCTGGTGAAAGGCTTGGGTCCAACTCCCTATCCACCCTCCAGGAAGACACAGTGATTTGTGCTCAGTACCAAGAACATGTTTACAGGAAACAAGATCAAAACATTCTTCTAAATGACACACTTGCCTTATAACCTCTGACACCTGAACATCCTCTGTCTCCTTGAGTCCCATTGAAACCGACTGGACCTCTCTCTCCCTGAAGAGCAAGTAAGAATATTAAGTCATCCACACAAAGCTGTTCACTAATTATAAGATTAAGGCAAGATTAAGTATCACCATTCAATACACTAAGGACGCACCTGGAAATAACGGGGAATTTTTATACTGGTTTTAAAGGACTTCGAATTATTCTCTGCAGAGATTAGTCCACACTAGTCTGAGCTGCTCTGTGGCTGTCTGCTCAGTTTCTGAAGGAAATGTTTGTGCTTGAAGGTATGACAATTCAGTAACTTGTTTTTAGCCAAATATTGAATGCCTTCCCTCTGCTCACTGATCCTTGAAGGCTTCTATTCCCTGTCTCTCAGGACTGAAACTTCCAAAAGCACTAGAAAGAGCAACATCTCCAAGCAGCTGAAAGGATTTTTCAGATCCCACTAAAAGAACCCATAGAATATGCAAAAGAAGATAAATCTGTAGGGAATATGAATTTCTTAGGCGAGTATTAATCCATGATAAACCAACACCATCAAACATTGTTCCCTCAATCTCTCTTATCTTCTAGTTTATTATCAGCAAAGTCTACTTTTTGTTATGTATTTTATTACACTCGATTGTTCTGGGCACTTCAAACTCTTTCAGTAGGAGAAAAGTTAGCCCTTAATAGGGAAATGTTCGATATGAAATTCATTTTTGGCTTCACTTCCAGAAGTTGAAGGAAGTTTCTGGAAGTGTGGAGATGACTTCTCTTTCTTCATCCTTCCACAGTAATGAGAAGCAAGAGGAAGGAACCAAAAAATACATGACAGAAATATTGCTGATGAATCTCTTGCACGAGATTGTCCTACATTCTCAGAATGCCAAAATCAGAATTTCAATTCCTCCCCCTGCCAAATACTCAAAATTATTTTCAACTCAAACACCGCAAAAAGAATTAGAATCTTCTTTCAAGTCAAAATGCAGTGGTGAAAAATTTGTGACACATGCATTTCAATGTGTTCAAAAAATCACATTAAAATAAATAAATAAATAAAATCTTAGAGTTTGAACTTTAATTCTCAACTATGCCATGGCATTCTTATCTGGTAAAGGATTGTAAAAGCAGTTCTGTTCCTGAGTAAGCAAGACAAATATTTTTACATTATTCTGGAAATCACTTGTATGAAACTTCATTATGTCAGTTAGCAAATTTGGTCCCTGGTTAAAAACAGAAGTTTTCTGTGAAAATAGTTCATGTAGCAACACATTTCCAGTGAAAGTGTTAAACTGTGGTCACAATGTGCTACCTTGAGAATCTCACATGAGAAATGTCCTTTCCCACTACTGCCTTCTTCTGAACAGACAGCTGGTTTGTCCCAAGCAACTTCACCAGAACACTTTTGGGTTAGCTGCCAATCTACCCGGAGAACAGGGATCACTGCAATGTCGATCGGATACTCATGTACAGAAGGAAATCCTAGGCTTGTTCCTCATCTGCAGGCCTTTTCCCTGCATACAGGACTGATGGTCAAGTTATAGACTGCAGTACTGTAATCCACTTCTGTGTTTTTTGCTAAGGAAACTGCCTCTTATTCTTTGGAAAAATTTTCTTTGCTTGTTTTCTTCTAGAAGCAAAAGAGGAAGAAATATCCCCAATGGCTTGGAGTTTGGCTTACACACATTATGCTGAAGTTTATGGCAGGATTAGGTCACTGCAAAGGATTTGGGAAACACATCAAAACAATAATCACATGCTACAAAACTTAACTTTGCTACCCAGTTATAAGATACGCATTCATGCTATGAAGCAAAGGGATGGTGTTTCTGTGAGAACTGTCAGCACCGAATCTGGCTACAGCATGTCATGAGAAATGAGTATAGGAGTTGGCTGTAAATACACCAGATAAAACGCTGTAAGATGATTCTGTCTAACCAATTCTGATTCTGGAATAGGGGCTATCACTAACTATGGTGAGATACAGACGCATGTATAATTGAGCCCATATATTTACCTTCAGATACATGCTGCTTAGACACACTTTGGGTTATTACTGATGATCCCTGAATGAGTAAGTGCAGACAGATTCAGGCACCAACTAATATCATTTTAGCAGAAAGTAACAGTGTTTACTTACAATGCCACCTTCCTCACCAGGATGGCCAGGAGATCCTCTGTAACCTCTACTTCCCTGCAGACAGGAAAATCAGAGTTAAGTCACACTGCGCTCCAAGCATGCTGGCTTCCTTTGTATCAGATTACTCTACAGACAGAAAAGGTTTGGTGAAAACTAGATCTGGTTATGCTGGGAAGAGCAGGCTCCACCTATTGGATTTATGCAACCACCATGGACAGTCCTGTACCCTTGACATGACTGTGAAAAGAATAATTACATAATGATCAATAATATTTCAGTACACTATTTCAGGAAACTGTCTGGTTAACAGAGCTCACTGGGATATTACTCATATTAAATAGCCTTCCTAGGGGCTTGGAAAAGGAAGTAATACATTGTAATTAAATTCTAAGCTGAAGCTATAAAAACTTAATAGTACTTAAGTAGTACAATAGAATATGCAGCGGATAAATGTTTGTATTGCATGTCTCTTAATTGTCTGTCCTAATAAAGGTTGCGAGCACTTGCATACTCACTCCAAGTTTTTATAAGAAAAAAGAAAATATTTGAAAAAACAAAGCAATTAAGCACTGTGTATCTTAGCTCTCCTACCTTCATTCCAAGGTATCCCCGGTCACCGTGACTACCACTTTCTCCAAGGCATTTACAAACAACATTACAGCACTTCCTTTCTGCAACAATATCCTGAAAAATGACAAGCAGTATCTCATTTATGTATAATAAATTACAAAACAAGTTTTCCCTTTTTTTTTCCTTTCGTTTATATATAGACTTACAAGGTTCCTCTTCAAGGTGCTTGCAATGTTTGCAAATCCAACACTCAAAGGTTCGTTGTATCCAAACCCTCTGCCAAACTCTATTTCCCGAAGTTCAGTCAAGTTCTGCGTATTGCTCACACCAACTATTAAAAGTGCATCAAGGCCTTCAAAATAAGCATAAATTTAAATTACTGAATGCTCAAACTTTATTAACTGACATAAGGATTAAATATGAAAGCAGGTCTCAAAGACTCCTAACGGCTTCAACTGAGCATGCTGAATGAAATCGAGCCATTGAGAACATCATATGAGAGACAAATCTAGACCAATAATTTCCCAATTAATTTGTTCCTGGTTGTTATACTTGACTGCAATCTTGGCTTCAGAGCTAACTTCAGTGCCAGGATGGTTGTTTTTTTCCTGCAGAAGCCAGAGGTGGGTCTGAGTCAGGACCTGTCCCAGCTGCTACTGGCACACCAGAGCCTGGGACCATGGCAGGCTCTCTGCAAGTTTGGGCTTGCTTCTGGCACCACTTCCCAACTACAGACAAATAAGTAGGGAAATAATAGGGAATCAGAGCTCTGCACTTGGTCTAAGACATTTCTTCAGCTGAAGGACAGACTCAGAGGATTTCTGTCTGCCTTTATTTACTGAATTACATGTCTACAGAAGTAGATTTCAGGGTTCCTCCGTTTCCATTTATTTGACCTTTTTTGGCAACAAAGACACAATTTCACTTTAGCTCATAAGTGAATTATAATATTTTTTGCAACGCATTTTAATCACTTTTTAAATTTTTGCTTTCAATGCAGTTAAATCTTTGAAACGTCTATATTATATTTGTTACCGGAGAAAAATATCTTCACAAGAAATTGGGTTTGGGCATGGAAACCTAAGAGCAGAACAAATAGCCAAATGGTGCTTGAGATATTACAAAGTGAGGCCAGTTTTTCCCTTCCTTGACGGCTGTTTCTCTTCATAAGAAAATCTCTGTTCCCCTTGTCCCCCTTTTCCTATTAGGTGGCAACCTTTTTCCCTTTCTTTCCGCAGTAGGAATTTTGTACCATATACTGATCTGACCAAAGTGTCTCTAACCAACAGCCTCTGTTTGATGGGTAATGATCAGAAAGGTTCAAGCCTGAGGAACTCAATAAAAGGAGTCATTTTTTTTGGAGTGAAATTCATTTGAAGTCCCATTGCATCCTGAGGCCCTCTGCCTGCCCTGAGCTTAGGGTTTGTCCCTGTTTTATTTTCACTTTAGGTCAGCATTGCCAAAGGTCCTGACACAAATCAGAAACACAACTTAAATAAACTGCAGGAGTAAAACAAAGGCATCTGCCTTTATTTAATATACAAAAAAATACTAGCTCAAAGAGTACAACTGAAGATGAAAATCCCTGAATACCTGAAAGAGACACTGGTAATGGGCCACCATGAACACTAGTTCACACGGAGAAGCAAGCACTCTCCCAATGACACCTGAGCACTGCCAAGATCTTGGAGAGTCATGAGATGTGGAAAAGTTGCAGTGGGGGAGCAGCCAAAGCGGCAGTAGGAGGTTGGAAAGTCAGCACTGGGCAACAATACCTTTGATGCGAAGGGAGGTGGCTGTGTTTCTTAGATTATCCAGTGAATCATCCAGCCCATCCGAAAATATTAACAGAACCTGGCAGGAAAAACAGCAACACCAAATCACTTGGCAAGAGTTACTAAAAATGGGGTCACTAAAAAAATTAAAATTTGCATTGAAAACTGGCTATGAGATAGTTCAAAATAGAGTACACCCTGTACAGTACATGCCTAAGGGGTGCATGACAGGAGAAGTGCTGAGGAGCAAGGAGAACAGCACGCCAAACCATCTTCTCCCTGAGCACCCTCATTTGAGGGATTTGTCCAGCCGACCCCAGTTCTTAGCATTGCTATTGACTGTATTTTACCTGCCACCTTCCTAGTGTGCTAGGCTGAAGGCCAGTTCTGTTCTGACTTACACCTTCAAGTATTTTTTTCTTATGGCATAGGCATTCTCTTACATGTGAATGTGGACAAGAATTTAGAGCAAGCAGAATTTCCCTTTCTGGAAACAAATCCATTCTGAAGCCCGCAGTGGGATATGAGATCTGAGCTACACCACAGACTTGTAGCTTCCCTTACTTCTTCCCACACTATCCAGCTTCATTCTCTGTAGACTTTTTCCTGTTAAGCCACAAGACTTAGCTCACTTAACAAGGGTACTAACACTGACCCTCTGTATTTGCAATGGAGAACTGCACCATCAGCAGGCAAACATAGCACAGATTACTGGAAAAAATAAATTGTAGATCTGGATTTGGTGATTTTCTGGCAATCTTTTCAATGTAAAAATACAGTGAGAAAAAAAAAAGATAGGGGTATTAGCTCATTTTATATATGTATGTGTATATATACACACACACATTTACAGTTTTTACTTATATAAAGCTCTTGCTGGAATACATTTGAATCTTGTTCTATCAAAAATGCTGCAAATAGGCCTAAATACTTTACTGAAAATTAAATAATAAAAGAAATGCAAACAACAGAATAATCACTATAACTGATGGGCTTTATAGCTGATAAAATTTATAGAAAAGGTATCTTATTGCTCATGAAGATTAAGTTATGATTTCATGTCCATTCTAAAGTCAGTTTTTTAATACAGAATCACATACACTCACACATAAATTTACCTTCACTTTATCAGAGGTCACACTAAAGAACTTATCTCCAAATGCCTGTAAGATGTCTGCAGTAAGGTAGGTGTCTATAGAAGTTTGTGCATCTAAGAACTTCTGGATGATCTCTTCATTATAGTCTTCAAAATCAGAGTCAAAGATAATTTGATTGGTCTGTGACAACACTTGAAACCTGAACCTAATGTTGGGTGGAGAGCCAGCAGTACAGCTGATATTGGGCAGTGATTTCATCTGGACTAAAAGCCTGGGGAGGAACGTTGTTAATTTCTGTTTCAGACGCAGTGTGGATACTGGCTGTGTGTGCCCTGAAATATCAATTCCTATTGAAAGATCTATGTCGCATTCTGTGGAAAAAGCAGAGCAAAACAGAAACCATCAACATATGCTATTTATTATCTTTTGTCAGAACTGAGGAATCTGAACAAGATTCAGTAGGAAAAGACACAAAAGCAGAAGTCAGATTGAGAGATCCAGACTTTTCATAAACTGCTGTTGAAGCACCACCTTCAGTGCACCTCTACGACCCGCAGCTGCTGAGGACTGAACTTTTATTGCTTGACATAAGTACAGACCCACATGGCAAAACAGCCTGACAGATCAGGCCCGCACCAAAGGTATAACCTTTGCAAATGCTTCTATGGGCTTTGCTATTGGCTGTGAATGTGCAATATATATTTCAGTTGCAATGGAAAGCAACAGGCCAAAGAAACCTAAGAGGAAGAAGCAGAATGCAACATCATGTATCCACTGTGAATAACAGCTGAGGTAAAGTACGGGCTACCTCAGTTATGGAACTGCTTGCACAGCTGTTGAAAACAAAGACAACGTGGTTACTTCCCTGCCCTTGGATCATGTTGCACTGGCCAAGCAACTACGTTACTTGTCTAGTTTCTTCTCTACCTTGATTCTTCATGTTTTATGCTAAAGTTTGTTTTGTTTGTCTAGCTGCATTATCATTAATCACTGTTGTACCTTTGCAACAAAGTCTGAGGCATGCAATTTCATCTGAAAAACAGCGCACTCCTTACACAGTGCCGCTATGCAGAATTTTAGTAGAATTTTAAAGACCAGAGCATGTGTGTTTCTTGCTCCAATCTTCCACATGAAGAAGGCAATTGATGCTGCAGCACCAAGTCAGATTAAACTCAGTACAGTAGCATCTGACACAGGATAAAAGTCCCTGCATTAATGAAAGGCATATCGGAGCCTTTATTTCCCTTGTAGTTGAGAGTCTTCCAGTCTGTGCAGCATCCTTGGAACAGCAAGCAAACTGCTGTTACCACAAGGAAAACACATAAGAGATAACCAGTTGCTTTTAGACACTGAGGAGCTGTGACATGAGTGTTAGAGGACTGTCTCAGCTCAGAAGCCACTTACTATAGAAAAAAAGCACAATAATTCTTGACTGAATGAAGGTGTGAGCCAATAAAGTTGCAAGCTGTGTAAGCAGAGCAGAGCTCTTTGGTAAAATAGCTGCATTGCTTCCGAGCTAGGTCAGGTGCCTTTGCCAAGGACTATACGTATGCATTTGGATGCACATTCATATATACCCAACAAAAGGCTTATGTTGCTTACCCTTGCTAGGAGGATCTCCAGATTCACAGACTTCTTCAACAATATGTCTCTTGATGGTTTTCAGTGCATCAAAGTTCTCCACTGTGAACACTCTCTTTGGACCACCAGCTATTCGAAGCAGTTCAAAAGAGTTTATGGTCCCTATGCCAACTGCAAAGACATGGATACCCTCATTCCTCAAAGCCAGTGCTGCATCGTCCACCTCGTCAGCAGAATACCCATCTGTAATCACAATCAGGTGCTGGGAGGCTCCTTGTCTAATGCGGCCTCCGTTGGCAGGCTCAAAAAGACTCCGGACAAACCTCAGGCCTTTGCCAGTGAACGTAGAGGACCTCAACTGCACGATGCTGTCAATCTGTTCCTTTATGCTGGTGCTAGTATAGAAGTCCTTAAGAGAAAATTCTTTCTGGGGGTCTTGGCTGTACTGCACTACCCCAATATGTACGTCATCTTTCGAAACAATAAAACTGTCGACAATTTCCTTCATGAAATTCTTCATGACAGAAAAGTTATTTTCTGATATGCTTTCTGACCCATCTATCAAGAATACCAGATCTGCCAATTGATGGCTGCAAACTTAGGGAAAAAGTAGAAAAAGAAAAGAAAAAGATTAGTGAAGGATGTAACCTTGGCAGTGTTTAGCCTTTTACTTATGCTCTTTCATATAAAACTTCAGTGACATCAGCTATTCACAGGCAGGCCATTCAAAGCCAATCCATCATTTATCTTACTTCAACCCTTCATCCTTTACTCAGTATTGACTTGTAGCAGAAATCAGTTCTTTATGCAGCCTCTAAAAGGCTGGGAGAGCACACGACAGAAGTTATGCCTAAAGTCAAACCCTCAGCTCAGGAAGGTCAGACTTTACCTACCAATGAAGTAAAGTCAGATTAACTACCCAACTCACTGCGCTCTATCCTCTTGCTGCCTGAATGGCCACTCCAAGGAAATATCACTGGAACTGCCTGACTATCACAAAGGAAAACAGTACCCTTGAAGCTGAAGGAGTTGTCACCTATTGTTTTCACTGCAGAAGCAGATCTACCCAACATTTCAATTGGTAGCCTCTACTCAAGACATCAGAGTGACACTTAATTGGATCGAAATATTGTTTCTTTCCTAGAGAGAAGCCAGTACTCTATGTTGTGCAGCAAGAAAAAAATGACAGGGCACAGGTTCCCATTGAAGTGGAAAGTGCATTTATAAGGAACAGTCTCCACTATGCATGAAGGAAAAATACTCAAGAAAATTTAGATGACATCCGACTACATTTACCAGTATAAGCCACCTTTTGAAAATAACTGATAGAAGCACATCATTAGTAGGCATCTTTAGGATTAAATCTTGGCACTTTGCATTTCTAACAGGGAACTGTCTCTAAACTTTTCCACCCATCCTCCCCTTGTCTCCACAGGCAATTTTAATTACTGTTCCTGTTTTGGACATCCTGCAGCAGATGTAGAATAAAACATAATAGCTCTGTTAAAAATTCTTTTTACCTGGCTTAGATTTCTCACACACTGTCTGCATAAGGTTCTCCTGTATGCTTTCCAGTGCATCATAGCTCTGTGCAAAGAATAATCGCTCTTTATCTTCGAGAATCTCCTGAAATTCTGCTTTGCTTGCCGTGCTCATTCCAACAGCAACTAAGTTGATTCCATCTTCCTTCAAAGCTCTTAGAGCTGCAGGAAGGTTGGCTCTATCCGATAGAGCAGTCGGTTCATCAGTGATAAGAATGAGGATCCTGGTGATGGCACGAGAAGATGCTCGCCCACCATAGCTCGCACCAAATCTCTGCCTGGCAAAGTTCAAAGCTCTTGCTGTGAAGGCCTGGCCTGGCAGAGGCTTCAAGTTGAATATTGCCCCTCTGATCCGAGCCTTGGAGAAGTACGAATTAAGTGAGAAATGCACCTTCTGTTTGGAGCTATACACCAAGGCACCAAACCGGACCTTGTCCGCTCCGACCATTGAGCCATTGACCACTGCTTCCAGGAGACACTGCACACTCTTGAACTGCAGGGCTGTAATGCCAGATGACGCATGCACTACAAACATGACATCAGCAACTTCTGCCCTTTTGCACACTGTTATAAGTGGAAACAGAGGAAACAACAACAACAAAAAGGTTATAATTCTCTCTCTCCCTCCCCCATTCCTATGTAGGGATTTTTGTTCCCATATTCCAACCAAAACCAGAAAGTGCAGAGACATGAAGGAAACCAAAACAGAAATGCTTGGGTGTCTTCCTGAACAAAAAAGGAAAATATTTACCTATCTGCTCATGAGGAAAATAATGAGATTATAGCAAAAATCAAACAAACAAAAAAAGCCCATGTTCTGATAGCACATTTTGTGTCACTGTAACTGCGTAATATCACCAGGAGGAGTGGGGAGATGTTAGGTTCCATAATAAATATGGAAAGCAAAACCTGTCCTTATGAAGACTTAGCAAGAAAAATGACAAAATTGAACTAAAGAGAACATACAAAGTGGGTTACCACCATCACTTACAATTTTCTTGACTGCAAATTTCAAAGAGAATCTTCTTTCCCAGGAAGTCAAGGTTATTCTCAAAAAACACTCTGTCTTGAGTTCCAGCAATCTCCACAAGCTGCGAATTGTTTGCCTGCAGCATGTCAATGGCATAGATGGTGATACCTTTGTCCCGTAGGGCCTTGGCTGGGATTTTCACTGGATCGTGGGATTTCCCATCAGTGATCACTATGAGGTACTGCTTCAGTTCAGGCCGCCCTCCCCTGCCTCGGTCAAAGTAAGAGGCAGCAAAGGACAGTGCTTTCCCGGTAAATGTCTTTCCTTTCATCTGTCGCATTTCCTGGATGGCTCTCTGCAGGTCAGGCTTGCTGCTGTATCTGTCAAGCTGGAACTCTTCTCTGACTTCAGAGCTGAACTGCAGCAAGCCGAATCGAACGTTATCGAGCCCGACCTCCACTCTGCTCATAACTGACTGCGTGAAATCCTTCACCTTCTGAAATTCAGCTGGACGAATACTCCCTGAGCTGTCCACCAGGAAAACTATGTCGGCCTTGAAATTCTTACAAACTAAGAAATAAAGGAGAAAAAGCAGGTTAATTCAGGTTAATTGCACTTTTAACATCTTAGTTGTATCAATGTCCAAAACAAAGGGAATGATAGCACATGCAGATGGGCCTGCCCAGAAGAGAATTAAATCTAGGTAATACACAGCTAACATATAAATAAAGGCTGAAGACTGTTGGAGATAATGCCTTTGTTCACCATATATGACCCCCTGCTGAATCAGTGAGTGTGCTTTGAGAGAGAATTCTGGCACTCGATGCATGGTCATCCTCCTCCAAGACAGTGAGTATGTGATGCAGTGGGGTATGCACATGATCCCAGGGTAAGAGTATTCTGCACACGTCAGAAAATAATTCCATGATTTGGGTACTGAAAATTAGAATCTATCTGCCTACGAAAGAAAAAGTCCTGTAATGCTTAAACTATTTATCTGTTTAAAACCACAAGGATGCTCGTGTTAGACTGCAGGCAATTCAGGAGAGGCATTATCACTGTGTTCCATATCTGTTCTCACAAAATGGCACCGGTGAATGCCATAATTAAGTACTTAGATTACTATACTTGGGTACATTAAGGACTTTCAACCGCTGTCATTTAGTATAATTTCATTTTGTTGAGTGATTGGTAAAAACTGTACCTTGGAAGAGGGTAACTTGCCTTGACCTGGTAGTCTGAGTTCACTCACACACAAATTTTTAGTTATTTCTGCTTATGTAGCAACATCCTCTTCAGTATAACCAAAACTGTATGAGCACATTCTAACACTAGGTGCTTGGAAGGAATCCAGTTGTATTGAGGAAAGGCTCTTACCATTTATTGAACAGATTTCTTGTACAATGTCAGGTTTAATAAGCTTCAGGGAATCGTAGTTGTTCACAAAGAATACTTTGTCTTTTCTCCCTGCTATTTCTTCCAGCTCTTTCTGAACAGCATTCTTGACACCAATGGCAAATATAACAATATTTTGTTCCCTCAGCTCTTTTGCTGACTGAGCCACCTTATCTTGCGATTCACCATCTGTAATCACTATCAGGATCTGTGGAACATTGTTCCTGGCAGTCTTTTTGAACAGACTTTTCATAGACCTTAAAGCATCTCCAGTCTTGGTGCCTCCACCTATTTGCCAAATATCCCTAATTGCCTCCGATAAGGTTTTTATATCATTATGCTGGCCAATCACGAATTCTGTCCTTGACCCTTCCGCATACTGAACAACGCCAAAGCGAACCAGGTTGGCACCAACTTGGAACATTCTGATGGTCTCATTCATGAAGGTTTTCATGTCCCTGAAATCAGATACATTTATGCTGCCAGAGCCATCAATCAAGAAATAAATGTCAGCTTCCTCTGTTTCCTTACAACCTAATTAGCGGAGAGAAAACAAAAAAAAGTTTAAAAAGTTACAGAACTTTTGATACTTCAAGAAAGAGTAAGAAATTTAATCGATTACATTCCAATCTCCAAGTAAGTCACTAAACACGAAAAGTAACATTTGGTTTGGGAAAAGTCCATCAGCCTAAAAGCTTGTAAAATCTTGGGTGTTTGAGAGATTAAAGATGATCGGACTTCTCTATACCAATAAAATGCATCCAGACAAGAAAATGGAAGAATGAAACCTATCATGGCTGGAATTAGGAAACAAACAAACAAAAAAAAGATAACAAGCATGATGGGATAGCAATCAGGACTGGAATAAAGATATAAAATGGTATGAAACATTCAAGAAAAACAGAAATAAAAGTAAGCATGGTGAGGTATGGTAACAATGCAACAGCCTGTAAAGACAAAAGAATGGAAAAAGGAATAAACACAGTTGAAAACATAGCTACTTTGAGAATGGTAAGATAGGCTTTTGGGGGTCAGATAGGATACAATTTAGTTATGACTAAAATAAATAAATATTTATATTTATATAGATAGAATATCATTATGAGACTAGCTTCCCAAACTATTAATAAGTGCATGGCTCAGCTATTCCTGAAAGAGATAGATAAAAATGTATTTCACTTGTCACAAAACCTGGCAGCACAATATATTTAAATGGGAATTATGTACTTCTTACCTTCTTTCAGATTCTGTGATTGTGATGGGGCTACAAAGGTTTTTGTCAGAATCTCATTACAAAGTCGTTTTTTTATTTTCCATCCAATATTTGACAGCTGTAGAAAAAACTTCAGGTTGAAGACGTGTTTGTTTGGGGGATAAGTTGCAATTTTATCAAGTTTGCCACTCTCTGTGATATTCTGGATGCCCACAGCATAGACAGTAACACCTTTACGCCTTAGTTTAGATGCTGGTTCAATGTAATTATCCAAGGACCGGCCATCAGTGATAACCACAGCAATTTGCTGCACTCCTTGTTTTTGCCTGCTACCTGCTTCTTTAGTAAAAACCATCTTTCTCAGGAATTCAATAGCTCGTCCAGTGTAAGGCTGTCCTCCTCGATAGGGTAAGTTCTTCAGGTAGTTCAGGATTTCCAGTTTATTCTTGAATGTGTCCAGGGTGAACTCTAGCCTCGGTTCATTACTGTATAGCACTAATCCAACTCTTACATTGCTTGAGCCAATATCCAGGGCATTAACAACTTTTAACAGAAAGGTCCTAATGAGCTGGAAGTTTTTTGACCCAATTTTGCTGGATTCATCCACAAGAAACACAATATCTGCAATAGTTGCACTGGAGCACGCTAAAAGCAAAGTGAAAGATAAAATTAATGTAGATCACACTGTGGGATAATTGGTGGGTACAACTGGAGTAGGTTTTTTTTTTTTTTTTAAAAAAAAAGGACCATATGCAGAACAGTACTACAAAAAGGCACAAAATCTGAATTTCTACCTGCCTTAACAGCTGAGATTTTTATGTTTTTATGGTAAAAGACAGTCATGAAATAAATGCTAGATTGTCCACACTACAAGGAATTCTGCAAGACAAATAATTTTTCTCACCCTTCTGCAGAGTGACTGCTAATCAAAACACTCCAGGACACTTAGGAAGTTCCTCCGTCATTAAATACAAACTCTCCTATGGCCATGTTCTCGAAACAGAGTTTAGGCAAAATTGTTGCAATTTCACCACAGCCAACCCCTCAAAAGCAAAGCAATTGCAAGTGGAGCAAAGGGGCCCTGTACCTCTCGGTTAAAATAGCTAAATGCTAAATTGTGCATGGGCAAGTATTGCCTCAAGACAACAAAAGGTGGTAAATACTTGGTCAATCCAACAACTTTGTAAAGTATAATCACCACCTGTTCTCACTCTGGTCTTCCCTCACAACTACTTGAACAGTTGCCCTGGATTACCAATGGGTTAGAAGTTACTCAGGCTGCTGGTTTTTCTCTGATGATCCACCATACCTGCTGGCCCAGTCGAGTCAACTTCATAAAGCTTCTGAACAGAGACTTCGATATCGGTGACAACATTTTGCTGCCTGGGAACAGTGAGCTCTATTTCATCAGTCTTTTCGTAAGTCATGGAGGGGGCGGCTCCCAACCGTACTTTCTGACCAAAGTTTCCAGCATCAACTGTGACAACTTTTACCCCCATGTCTTCCAGCTCCCAAGCTGCCTTCGTGATATCATCTCTGGATCCAGAGGGTACGATGAACACCACGACTTGTGGAGTGCCTTCTCTGAGCCGGCTTCCTGCACCCTCCACAAAAAAGGTTTCCAGCAAGAACTCCAGGACACTTCCAGTCTGCAAGTAGCCTTCAGCAAACGCAGTGATGTGCTGTATGTGGCCAAGCATCTTTTCTTTATTTTCATATGTGTTCAGTACAAACTCCACCTGTCCTACCCCACTAAACTGGGCAAGGCCAATGCTGTACTTGTTAAGCCCAACATCTAGTTGGCTGACTATCTCAGAGATGAAATCTTTCACTTCCTCAAAAGCTGAAGACGTCATAGTCTCAGGAGAGTCAATAAGGAAAATAACATCAGCATATTGTTTTGGAAATGCTGTAGAGAGGGAACAAATGTTATTAATGAGTTGCAGAAAAAAATACTGTCAACCTATACTCATACTTGGCTTTGAATATAAGCTAAATTACAATTGCAAATATTTTGTTCTCCACAATTTTAAACTTCGATTTTACACTTCAGCATGAATCTATGAGGAATATGATGTCTGCCATAGAAGCTTCCCTGCAGACTGAAGAAACATGCTTTAACTTTCCTGTTCCCTGAAAAAGGTAATTTTGCCTCCTGTTTATTTTTCTATCTAGACTGGTAACTTCTTGGTATTCATTAGTTCATCCTTTCCCTCCACTCATATTACAGAAGGATTGAGACTACGTCCATCTGCAAACCCATTTCTTAGGCAGAGAGACTGAATTCACATGAGCACAACTTCCACACTCATGCACTTTGAGCTCACACTGCAACCATGCATGATTAGTATTTACTGGCTGGGAAAAGAAATCACACTGGCTTGAACATGAGGACTAAGCACATTTGCTTATAGTAAATAGTGGTATCACATTTCCACACCTCTTAGAAGTATATGACGTTACTTGGACAAGAGTGAAATGGTCGTGATTTTCCCTGAACTGACAGACATGCAGAAAATGCCCTACAACTGGACAGAGTACTTCAAGCATATTCTCCAAAACTGACTACCAAAATAGTGAGTCCAGTATCACCTTTTGGCAGTCTTCCTAATAAGGCCTGATTTGGTCTGCAAAGCTTTTAGAGAGGACAATAAGAAGTATTTAAGAGTTTTTCATTGTTTTTGAAAATACAGAATATCAGCATGTATGAACAAAAAACTATAATGAACTGTTCCAGTTAATTTTGCTGCGTTTAGGACACCTCTCTTATTCTACTTTAAATATATATTTCCTAAAAACATTTCATAGCATCTCTAATGATACAAAGAATAAACTGTTACCAGTTTTTCATATTACTGTAGCATTAGGTATAAATGGAAAAAAAGTATTTTTACTACTGATTTTAATGTAAAAAAGAGCCATTTCTTTAGTGGATTACCAGTCTGCTGTGCATCTATAGAGCAACAGGTGATTGCAAAGAGAAGAATAATTAGTGGCTTCCAGTCAATCATGTTGAGAATATCCCTAGGAATAGAAACAAATCCAGTGAGAAATACAGAGCAAAACTTTCTTAAAAGGAACTTTTTAATTGTGGGGGAAAAGAGTAAATGCATCTTAGTCATTGGTGTTTTCTAGTTGCATGTAATTTAACACAGCACTTTAAATTCATATTTTCTTCCCTAAGTGTGTAACAGATTTTGACCATGAAACCATTATAGCTTAACACTGATGTACAGAATGTACTCCAAGTGAACTGTTAATGCTTTGTTCTCACATAAATACGCTCTGTTTTCACTGATTCATACAGGTATATTTATCATGATCAAAAATTCAGCTGAAATTATCGAATTGTAGGACATATGTACACTAAAATAGATTAAAGAACAAAAAGAAATAATGAGCCAGAGCCTTGAAGGTTGAGCATGCTGGAATAGATGAATATAAAAACATTACATATGTTTTTCCCTGAGCTGCTGATGTTCTCTCTTCTCTCTGACTAGTTCCAGCTGCTTCTCCCCTAATTGTACCCTCACAGTCTGTCCCAAATAAAACGGAGCTGTGCAGCACAAAGCACAGAATGTTACCAGATGGAAGGAAATACTCTTGACAAAATCCATGAATACAAAGGCCAATGCTTCCCTGTGGTGACATGAGTAGCAAAGCAGCAGACTGCTTGTGTTTGTCTAGCAGGGAGGAAAACAAAACCAAGTGTAGTGCTTATTAATTCTATGTCCTTCACTTACTGAAGTACATAAAACAGATGAGTAAAATATACCATTGCTGCATTTCAAGTCTTCTTAGCTGAGCATCTGAGGATGTTTTTCTTTCTTTCCCCCTGTTATACAGGAAAGAATAACTTGATATAGATGTTATTCATGTTTGACTTCTTCTCTGTGGTTGTGCATATCAGAGGTCCTGCTGTTGAGCATCACATGCAATCTCTTCCTCAGGCCTCCAGAACACTGCTATAGGGAGCAGAGATTCTGCAAAAACTAGGCTAGGGAGAAAGGCTGAGGAACTAATCATTTAGGAAGCTGAAGCAAAATTCAGCATTTGGGACAGATGTAAGAAGTGTTTTCCCCAGATACTTACGTTCCTCCACAGCCCGGATGCCAGGCTCTTATACACTAAAGCTCTTTCACCCTGAGGGGCACTGTGGAAAGGAACTGTACAAAGAGCACAGCCTGAAGCCCCCTCTTGCCCTCTTGGGGGCTTCCCACCACGGTGCACGAATGCTCCCAAAACTTTGTGGGCAGTACGTGAGGCACTTAGCATTACGCTCAAAACCCTGGGCAAGCCCTTATCACCCTCTCTAGGGGTACAGCTTTGCCACTAAAATCTCTTTGTCCAGACTTGGTCCATACAACACTCGTGGCACCAACTGAAAGCTGGGGCAAATGAAAGACTTTTGCCAAATGGTCTTGATGTGTTCACAGCTCCATCAAGGTGATGATACTGGTTACTCTGTAATATAGCATAGATAGGGCTGCTGCACAACAGTACATGGTTAAAGCCTGTAGCATTTATGAAATACAACCTTCTTGTTCCTCAAGCATGGGCAGACTAGTGCAGAAGCTATTATCCAAAGTGCTGTAACTAGTCCCCTGCGAATCATTTTCTGTTTGCTTAATTCATTTTTACTTTCTCCTAACACAGCTTTGAGGAAGTTGCAGAACTGAGACTGTTTGGACAAACCACGAATACCATTTGACTGCTGCCTGGTAGTTCATGGAACATCTGCCAATGAAGGTTATCCCTCAGGACTGCACAAGATGGTGGAAAACTATGCTGCAAACAAAGAGGCTGCAAGTAAGCTAAGACTTTTAGATAAACGACTTATATATTAAGGGTAGGTCTAAAGAGAAAAATACGGTTGAAAGGAGCTCAGGCATCAAGGTAAGTTGTTTCACTTTGCAGCACAGAGATATTTCAGTTTATCCTGTGAAATCACTACTGAGCACCTAAACGGAAGATCACCTCATTCATTTTCTTGAATCAGACAGTGATGCAAACTTGTGCAGCTTCAACTTGCAAACCAGCTTGGAAATGGCTACAGGGTCTTTGAACATGTCCTAAATTCGGAAGCTTTTTCCATTGCTAAACTACTCTGAATTGACCTTTCCAAGATTGAGGCTTTTGAGGAATATAAAGCTGGCGTGATGGAGGTCTTCAATTCAATACCCGTTCCTTTCTTAGAAATAAGTAACAATTGTTTATTTTTTAATGCTACTGAGCAATGACCTGGCATGTTCAAAAGAATATCTATTTTAGTCCCCAGATTGTACTTCAGGGGACAGGCCTTACATTTTGCACAACACCTGAAATAACTTGGACTTTATCTTCAACTGCCACTGAATGACTCAGTGACAGAAAAGACATCCTGCTGCATTTACCCTAATAATCTTATTCTAATATATTGGCTACAATAGAGACATATTAGGCTGGAAGGATCGTGGTTACCGATCCTCATGTTCTACCGCCTTGCTTTAACCAGAATTTTGCACAGAGCACTCTTGAAGCTACCCTAATACAGAGAAATCCAAATGCTAATCTGCCTCAGATTGTGGTTTGAACCTGTTTGAGACGCTTGTCTCAAAATTAGGCAAATCCAGCACAAATTACACAGCAGGCAAGAATAAGCCAAGCGATCCTCCCAGCAACTTGCTGGACACAATCATTCAGATCCATCAGCATCCTTCTCAGAAGCAACCAGAGGCTCAGACACAGCCAGTTCTTCTTCTTGGGAAAGGATCACAACTGAATCCTTAAAGAGAGGAAGAATATTCAAGCCATGGCTACAGCATAACAAGTTAATGCACACATTCCTCTTCTCAAATTTCATGGGGAAACATTTTCAAGGTCTGGGTGAAGGTGGGGTTTTGCTTTTCTCAAAACCAGCCAAAGTAGAGCCTCAACAACATTAATGTCTTGTGCTTATCAGTAGCCTTTTATATGGCCCTAAAGATGCACCACATATATCTGAACTGCATGATGGCTCAGGAATCAGCAGCAGGTTGAGGATGACAAATTATAAGGATATGCTTATTCTCACAATGTGCTGAAAAAAGTCATCACTGTTGTGTGTTGAATTATGGAAGTAAAAATCTTCTCTCCCTACTTCCCCATCCTATCCAGGGAGAGAATTTATACTGTAGTTGAAGGCCATGCCCTGGAGGGTTCGCATTTCATGTTAAGAATGTGTGCAGGTGTGCTGGCATTTTATCACTGTCCTTCCGGAAAGACTGTAAAGCTGTGTTGATACTTCCAGTTCCTCTCAGGGAAGCACTGTTAGAGAATAAACATCACAGACAGCAATATTCAATCACCTAACTTGAAAGAATGACTCAGGTTAGCAACTTAGTCATGCCAAATATCTTAGCTATACACTAGATCAGAGGGAAGGCAAACTCAGAGGAGGATAGGACAAATCTGGACTTCTTAACTGAATGGTTGCTATAATATGCCTAAAATACATGTTAAAAAATAATAAAGGCTGATAATGATTTGTTAAATAAAATAGTGGAGGGAAAAGGGGGAAGAAGCAATGAGTATTATGAAAATTGAAAGTCTGTGATTAAGCTCCATTTTCTGGAAAATGAAAGCAACTTTTAAAAGCTTAGAAGCAGTGCCTGGATAAACAGCAGGAAATAACAGACTATTTCTTGTGGCGATGCAGAGGAGTACAACATTTCAAAGAATAAAATGCACAAGAGACTTTAGAGACTATCCCATGCAGGGAGCAAAACACCACGAGTGCAACAAAACTAGAGATCATCAGTGCATTATGCTTCAGGGGTGCATGTGGCTGCTCCCTCATATGTGCAAAATGCAGCTGCTGTCCTAGCAAGGGGCTAGACTTTCCTCAGTAACATACACAGTCAAATTTTGTACCAAGTCTGGCTCCTACTGTTACTCTGTACACAATAAGCAGTGACTGTTGAGCTACGCAACTACTTCTGTGCCTCCTAACATAGTCCCTATTTGTCTACTTCAGATTCTTCCCATCTCATGGCTCAGAATGTCCCCTCACTTTTCAGGTCAGATACCAAAACACCTGCAACAAATCTGCTCTTCCAAAACAGTGGTTGCAGACATGAATGTAATACTAGCTAGCTGTTGATTTTCTCCCTTCCATAGCTGCAGATGACACTAGCTTGCGTCAGGTAGCTTCTTTAAATATACAGGTACAACGAAATTTTAAAACACATGCAGACAAGCTTTCTACTTACAGCATTTATTCTGCCTTACCTTCATGGAACCACAGGGGCATTCAAGCAGGCATTACATACTGCATAAACAAGAATAACTATGCTTCCTACCTGGATTCTTAATTATTTTCTGATCTAAACTAAACTAAACGATTTAATGGAAAATTCATGTCATATATCTCAGATATGGTGGTGAAATCCTAAATAATCCACTCAGAAAAGATATGCCATGTCACAAAGGATTACCACTTCTACCTACTACAGTAACAATCTGTTAATTCCAAAAATTGTTTGCATACAGAGTATATGCAAGATTCTGTCACAGACTATCTAAATATGCATAACTACACTTATTTATACAGATACACGTAAAAGCTAAGATACCAGTTTTCAAAAATCTAAGTCTATTTTAATGATATTCTATGAGATTGCAGTAGGATAATTACTAAAAGCCCTTAGGAAACAGTATACAGGTTCCACAGCCATTTTACTGCCAGCATTTTTCCTTCTTATTTATTCCCAGAGACATGCTAATATGTATACAATAAATCTCAAAGGGAGAAACACATCAGCAGCATTCCTATATTCTTTAAATGCTCATGAGGACTGCTTGCTTCCTTTTTTTAAAAAAAAAGGAAAAAAAAAAGAAAAAAGGGACTAATGTCCCTGTTTTGCCTTCAGTTGCTTCAGTGCTTTATGCATGTGAGCAAGAGCCATTCTGCTGCCAGAAGGAAAAGCACAGTCAAACGTTAATATACTTGGGCACGCTATCAAAAGCATGCAGGTTTTGAAATAACTCTTTCACCTATAATTTAGAAATATGTTGCATGCATACAACTAGTAGCATCACTCTGTATACCATCTGTGTGCACATTTTGCCTCTTCTGTTTGTGTACATACAAGGAAAAGAGTTCTTCAATTCTATTTCTGCTGGTGCAAATAAATGTGATCATGTAGCTTTGTCCTACCTACTGAAGCACTCCGGTTGGATTTCTTCAACTTTTACATGCAGATTTCATTCTTCAGGAAGTCATTTGGAAAAGTTTGAGCCCCGGAGTACAACAGACAGCGTCAGCCCACACTTCACAGCTAGTTATTGCTCTTTTTTCCCCCCTCCCTCCCACTAAAGCAAATTTAAAGTCCAGATTCCTCCTGTGTGACCTCCCCATTTTACCAAATAGTAAATCGGGAGAAATTGGTTCCGCCCCTGACCTCACCACTCTCCTCATATGTTCATGTATTGAACGTTTGCCACTCATACCAGAAGAAGAACAAATGTGATTACAAAAAGTAAATAAAGTATTTTCCACATGTTAGCAATCTGTGTAAATGAGGACATCTTTATCAGTTAGATTTCCCCTCTAGTGAGATTTTTTCTTTACATTATCTTTCTTGATAGCATTGGTATGTCTCAGCAAGAAAGCTGCAGCTTCACCCACGCCAGGTATCTCCGGGGAAAGCATAGTTTCCTAATGATTCCAAGTACACCCACGTGTCCAGACACTGACTCAGACTGCAGTTCCAAGGAAAAGCAAACTCACCCAAGTGGGCGATTTACCTGTCTTTGGAGTTCAGCATAAACATCACGAGTTTGCAGGCAATCTAGAAGATGCTTGTCCAGAAAGACAAGAGAAAGACAAGTTGGAAAGGATGTGCCTATGAGGATGAGATTCTCCCCGCCTTCCACGGAATTATCTACACCCAAACCTAACTAGAAAAATTTACTGACATTAAAAATCATTCAGAATTGGTGTCTTTTTGACAGATAGTGGGATCAACGTTTACTTGCCAACCAGATTCTGAGGGGCAGGGCATAGAGGTATGGTCACAGTGATCCTCCATTTCAGTATCTGGTACAGATTTTTTATGCTTGTTTTCTTTTCTGAATAGAACTTAATGATTAGCATGTTATTTTTCTGCAAGTACTAAACATTTATTATATCTGTATTTTTCCTGCTGGTTCAAATAGCACAAATTGCAAGAGGCACAGGTCAACCTAGTTAAAACTATAAACCCTGATTTTCTACAACCTCATGGAGTTCTTACCTACTCCAATATTAAAATTATAGGTCACCTCTTTGGTCAAGAGGATCCCATAAACCCAAAGGGTCTAACAGATCGTCCAGCTGATTATGATACCTCCATATCTGATACAACTTTATCTATATAGTCCTTCCTGAAATCAGTGCACTGAATGAATGTATCAAGCACATTTTTCTTTTCTCTCGTGATCATGACTGGAGAAATACGTACCTGCTGCTGAGGGATTTGTTAGAAGGAAGTAAGGGAATTCAAAGTAGCTCCTTGGCATGAGAGGCAGTTTCCAAAAATCAGAAAGTCCTTATGGAGCAGGACATGTATTTGCTCCTCTTGCTCTTCGCCGTTATTAGCTTTAGCCCTGATTTTGCACATAGTTTGCAAGAAAACACTTACTACTGTGGTAATACCAAGGATTGAGTTTGTTTGCTTATGGAAAAGAGTAGAAAGGTGTCCAATAAAAAGCTTTATGGCAGGAAACTAAAGCCATTTGAAAGGGCTTGTAAAATAGGTCAGCTAAACCCCTAGGACGATAAAAATAATCTGTAATATCCTACCCAGTTGCTTGACTGGAAAGTAGACAAATGTGAATGGTATAAAGGCTAAGAATATGAACTTTACCTACATGTGCTTCAGTGACTCATTTAGAAAAGGATATTAAGTGGACTAAGGACAAGCATTTCATTCATAAAAGCACCTTCTCATCAAAGCCAAAAGTGCTTAAGAGAACTGGCAGATGTGACTTTCCCACTCCCAGGAATACTGAGTGGGAAAGCATCCTATGCACAGGAATAAGCATTCTAAACCAGCCTCATCTGGAATAAATTGTTTTGATAAAAAGCCTTACTTTAGAAGAGAAATAGTGCAATGCAACACTGGCACACAGTTCACAATTAGCCCAGTTTATGCTTAATGTTACAGAAGACTTTGAACCAGCAATACATTATCCACTAACATATAATACAAATACCTTTGGAACAGGACTCCAGCAGTCTCAGCTGCTGGTGGCAGGGTGCAGGTTCCCATTTTATAAAGGTTTTAAGTAAGAAAAATGTTATCTTGACAAGCATCATGTATGCAAAAGTTCAGCTATACCACGTGGTTAACAGAACCTTATTTTATCAATTCTAACGCTGGAAATTATGCATAGCTTTACCAGACTCTACCATTGTCCATAGCAGAAAGACATCAAGCTAAAAAGAATCAGGAGTATTGCTTTAAAAAATTCACAAGATCTGACCAGAAAAAAAAGAAAGAAAAGCCATTATTCTGTGATTACAGAAGTGATTTATATCTCCTCCCTTCTGCCTTGTTCTAGGCACTGGTTATAAGAGATCTTTTAAAATAACTAAAAATTAAACCAAGCTTTCATTGAGATAAAAAGAAAATAAACAACAACAAAAGAAAGAAATCTATCCTCTAATAAGAAACAAAGAAATTAAGATGTTATTTGTCTTAAGGTGCCCACTGAAATTCCCTAGGGTTTTTCTCATTGCAGTATTTCTTATATACCTGAAACAACAACAGTTCTCATCCTATCTTTCCTGACCACAGACCACCTTCACAGTCCCTGTCATGTGTAATTAGTTAAAACTCATTATTTCTTACTAAATAAAACATCTTTGCAATATCCCCAAAGCAGAGGTTTTAGACCTAAGACATACACATTTCTGAGGTATCCTAAAATATCATGAAGTGCATGTTCTAGTCTGAACCATTTTGAACACCTTTTGTTTATCCAAAAGGCCTCATAAATGATGGAGGAAAAGTAAGGTAACTCAAAGCCAGGAAGTTAGCCTTAGGAAAAGGTAAGGATCAGTAAGAGTCCCAGAGATAGGCTTAAAGCAGAGAAGTCACCACAGTTTGGGCTGTTTGGGACTCCTCCCTGTTCCCTTTCAAAGTCTATAGGAGTTTCACAGTTGGTTTCCAAGCAGCAGCAAGAAGCCTCTGAGAAGCCTCCTCGGTGCTGAGGAGCTAGACCCTGGCTTTCTTATGGCAGGATCAGCTGGGGAATCAGACCTACCGAGACCCATGGAAGTGTCTTTATGATGGTGGAGTGCTCTTTAGATGAAGTGCACTTCATCGGGGATTTAACACAATTGTGACTCACTGTAACTAACTACAAAACCAGCATGGCATTAATCTAACTAAGATTTGTCCACTTGTTCACGATTCTCATTGGGTTTATTAAATATAAGGTTTTGAATAGCAGGTTGCAAAATTATTTGAATCAGTGAATATACAGAAGAGGATTCAGACAACAGACTGAGTATCCTGTCAGTATGATTAATGCAGTCATACCTCACTGTCTCCGATTATTTCACATATACAAGTTATATTCAGTACCTTTCCTCCTTCTTGTTTATAATCTAATGGTTCTGTACTAAACATTTTCATTACAAATATTTAGACTTTGTCAGAGGATTTTATTGCTTAGCACTATCCAAGTAGTATATATGATAATTTTTCCTTATTTATAGGGCTGCAAAACCACATTCCAGAAATCTGAAGCATAAACTGACCACAGAGTCCCTGCTGTGTTGCAATTTAGGTGCACATTGCTCTAAGGTCAAAGCCTTGGGACACACAGCTGCACGACAGCATTAAAGTTTTGTTACCCTCAGACTGCTCTATCCAAATACTGCTGCTCTTGTTTCAGTCCAGAAGGATTCTGCACAGTTTAGATATAAGAGATAATGCATATGTCAAAATGCATACACTATTAATATACTATACTTTGTGCAGAGATTTCCAAGTTTATTATACAGAGCTCTATACAGAAATACAAGATAATACAAGATGGGTCTTATGTAAAATAAGATTTTGCAAGTGATTTACAACATCTGAACTGCTAGCCAAAGACAACATCATCTTACGGCCACTGATACAAACTAGACTTTCAGTTTTGATTCACAGGAAAATCCAGAATACTTTTCTAGGAATAAAAACTTTCTTCATGCCAGCCCTATTTTATTTCAACTGCCAAAAATACCAATCCCACAATTCCAGCCTTACATTCTTTTGCTATTGATGTGAATATTTAACATTACATGAATGTCCTCCTATGTTTCCTTCCCTTTTTAGGAAGGGAAAGGATCTGCAGCAATGCTTTACAAATGCAGTATCTGAAGCAGTGATTTGTCCTGGAGACAAAATTGACACCAGTGAAACACACTGTTTCTATTCTCCACAGAACAGATAAAGTGCTATGTTTGAGATCTGTGAAATTCCTTCATTTTAAAGGTAACAAACACGCACAATGCAATGCCTACTGTTTTGTGGCCCTCCTCTACGGTAGATGGCTTTAGAGGTAATATATCTTTTTGTAATATCTGTAAAGTCTTCAAAACTTTCCTGTAAATGTTCAGATGTAATTGTCCTCTGGAAATTCTAATTTGTAATAAGAGGTAATTACTTAAAATATCTCCCCACCCTGTCCTCAGTCACGAGCAGCAGAGCTGCTTACATGGTATTCCCCTTTGTTCTAAGAATTTTTAGTACGCATAGCACTTTCTCTGTGTGTCTTCCTGCAACCAATTCTTAATGGTAATAATGATACCAAGGAATGAAGAGCACGGCTTGAATAACAGTGGTTCTAGCCATAATTTAGAGGTAATACAGAAAGTGCCAGAAAGCAATCACATCTGTGGCCAGCTTAAAACATATCTCTTGAAGCTGTAAGTGGGGTAAACTCCTGTTCTCCTCCTCCTGTTGAGTCTTAAACTGAAACTGAGTCTTTAAACTGAAAATTGTCTAAAAGCCTGGGAAAAGGGTATCAAATCTGTACCACAAGTGTCTCAAGAGGCTGGAATGGATCCTGAGACACCAAAGTTTCCCCATTCTTCTGCACCTGGGAAATGTCCTGTGAAACCTACTGTCAAAGTATGGGCAACTCTCTCCCAGGAGCATTTTGTTTATATAGGATATTATGGCCCAGCATTAGGCTCCAACTTACTCTATTTTCTTCTGTGAAATGGTTGTGATGATAATAATCCATATAGAGAGATGGGAAGGCCACAGATTATACTCCAGAAATTCCTGTTTCTTCCCAGGTTCCTTTTGTTGAAAACCTAGAAAATGTGAAACACATATATGCAAAACTTAAGTCACACATTACAGCTGAAATGCTGCAAATATGTTAGGCTTAGTTTACTACCCAAACTTGTGAACCTACACTGTGATATTCTCTTTAATGACATGATCATTTATTCCGCAAGATTCTTATCTCATTGAGTACTTACAACAGGTGCAGCATAATTACTGTTCAATATGTTCTTTTCATTGCTCAGTGAGTGGTTTTAGGCCTTTTTTAGTCAAATCCTGCCCAAAATGAGACATTATTAACGCATCTGCAGGCTATTCTGTAATGCTACTTTACAACAGCAATTCAATGGAAGGAAGTTTTTCCTTCCGTTTTTGCAGAGGGAGGAGAAGGAACCAAGATGTTAAGAACAAAAATATCTGCTAATTTGATACGTCCAACTTTGAATGTGTCATTTTAGAGTAAATAGGGCTCAAAGCATATCTCTTACTGGCATCAGTTGAATAAAGCCAGATACCAGCATATGAAATTGGACAGCACACAGCTGGTAACTTCCTGTGGAAAGTCTGTCATGTGATTTGTTAGTGTTACATGGGAATACCTTGGTAGAGGCAGCAATTGAGATGATGATTTTTCTTCTCATTCAGAACCCTGCTCCTTTTCTCACCATAATTCAGGGAAGAATTGTAGAGATAACCTCCTTTGCTACATCTTTTTTAATCCATAAAGCCAGCTCTTCTTGTATAGTCAAAAAGCTGTGTGGGAAGATATTTTGAGATAATGGAATTAAACACTGGTTTATACTACATATTCACAAGGAGCCAACCATGTAATTTTGTCTCTACAGCACCATTTACAAAAAGTGCAAACTTTTCCTTAGGACCACACACACATACACACAGAAAAGGAATAACTATAGCATCACTATTTCCCCCTTGAGCACTGCTACAATTTGCAAGCCAACCTTTCTGTTTGACTTTACGGTATGTCTTTATTTACTGACCAGAATTTTTACACAAGCAAGTATCTTTACACACTATATTCTTGCTTCTGGAGGTGCTTGGTCCAGTTCAGTTGCAGAAGGGCTTCTAAAGGAATGCTTCTAGCTCTTCATGTGTCAGGAAAACGAAAAGATCTGCCTCCCAAAATGTGAATGCAATATCCATATTCTCAATGAGTCAGCACAGAGATTCCATAATCTGGAATCTGATATAGATTCAACACTTCAGAATCATTTTCACAGGAGTTCTGTTGTCCCGCATCAACTTTATACAACATACTCATCAAACATTCCATTTGAAAAAGATTTCCTGGCATGCCACTCCGTATTTAGTTATTCTAGTCTCAGGATAGAATGTGTTAGCCACATGCTGCAACATACAAAAAGCAACAAAACAAAAGCAACCCTCCCACAGGAGTAACACAGAAAAGAAGGCTTTGCTTATGTTCTACTGAAGCTCACAGAACGTTTCTAGAAATAATAAGGTTATCAACAGCTAATAAAAGAAAGCCCAGATCTTTGCAGCCAAAATATGCATTGTATTCCTGAGTTTCAAAACACTTTGAGTGCTTTAGGAGGGAATTAAAGGATTATCTATTTCTAAAAACACAATGCCTGAAAGAAGTTAAGCAGATAGGAGAATTGAAGCACTGAGTTTATGTTCCCATAGTTTCATGTGTGTCCCTCAAGATACACACACACAAGAGATACATGACTTGCATGAATATGTGAAAATCCTAAACGGTTAAACTAAAAATGGTTAGCTTTCTCAACACAAGCTCATCTGTTGTTTACATTGATAGAAGTCATGTGTCACTTATTCTTTCAACTACTTGAACACATGAGCTCTGCAACTGTATCCTAAAAACTTAAAAGCATAAATATTATCTTAACCAAAATATGCAGAAATAAAAGCAATGAACTGGAGGACAGTTTTGGAGTTGTTTCAGTGCTACATTTTTATAAAACAGTCAGGAAAACATGGCCGTTCCAACCATTTCCTCAGAGTTTTTCCAGCACCTTCTCAGAGATTGACTGTGCTGCTGGGTAGCTTTAGCACACTGTCAGACCATTCTTGCAAAGGGGCTCTTTACAGATAGGAAGGCCTTTGGTTTGGGGCAACTATTCTATAGGAAATTTTCAGAAGAATCTTGTTTCTTCTGCTGCTGGGGTATCAGAAAGCAGTGCTGTACAGGCAGCGTGAAAGGATCTGCTTTTATTTCTTGTTCTAGTAATAAACATGCGCAATAATTGTTTACTGAACACATGCCTGTTTCAGCAGCCGTATAAACGTAACGTTTTGCATCTGTGGATCCTGAAAGCAGGGGACAGTGTTCCCTTGTCATAAAATATTAAAGTATACAGCTTTCATATAGGCTGAGGAAGGCTCCTGCATAGATTTTTTCTGGAAGTCCTCCTGTGCTCGTTAAGCTTCTAAGAATGACATGAACAGCACTTAGCACAACTACGAAATAATCTTGCCATGCTATTGCCAATAATGTTCCCAGTCATTTCTGATGCCACTAACTCAGAATCAGTCATGATTTATGCTCACAATATCTGATATCTATGAAGACCAGCAAGACTAGGGCCATTATTTTGATTTCTTACTCTATGTATTTGTGCAAGAAGATCTATTCTGATCTCAGCTCTTACATCTCTTGTACCACAGTCACAATCCAAAGTAACACAAATTACTACAAATCAAATTCTAAGAATGTGTTCAAGATAACATCATTTCAAGAACACCAGTCTCCTTGACTTCACTGGTGGTCTCTTCCAAGTCAGATCTAAGACTGAAAGCTCACTCAACTCCATAATAATGTCTGACCTTAGTCCCACCAATTTAGCATCAAATTGAAACTTGAAAAGATGGTAGCCTGTTTAAGGAACAATCACTGGACTAGAATGAAAGGCTGTGTAACTTTTCAATACCTGAAAAACGGAGACTTTAACCAAACCCTCTGTGACTCCCACTATAATAATAATAATAATAATAATAATAATAATAATAATAATAATAAAAATAAATCAGTCTATGCCCCTCTCAAAATCATGTAGTTAAGCAAGGAATCTTGTTAGAACAAAAATATGATACAGGTTGAACAATAGGAGAGACTTGTTTGGTTAAGATTACATGAGCATCTGAGATGGCACTACAATTGCAAACTTCTGTGAAGGCTACTACCATTAAGCCCCTCTTTCTCCTCCTTCCCAATTATAAACTAATCTACATGAACACTTTGTGGAAGGTGCATTTCTCATCCACAGATTTGGTTCCTGGAAACAATTTGGAGGGCTTTGCTTGACAAGCAACATCTCAAAGGGCAGTGCTAATCTAAATAGCTTCTTCCTCCCTTCCCACTCCCAGCTGTGCCTTCTCACTTCTGTCTTCAAGAGCTATGTCAGCACAAGTGCTCACATAGCCACACAGAAAGCTGCACCATGTAGCCTCACAGTTAAACATCACATTTGTTTCTGCATAAAGTATTCCCCTACCTGATCAGTTCCGTGAGCCAGTTTGCTGCCAAGCTACAAAGGGGAAAACCCTGAGACAACAAGTTGTCAGAGGCAGTTCGGTTTGGGGAACAGAGATTACTTAGATCAGCTTGAAGGCAGATGGTGTCAACATCTCACGGCTTCTGATAGGTACTGTCATTCCTGTCTCCCATGACAAGCTCTCTGACAAATGCTAGAGTCAGTGCAAGGGAAAGGGGTCAGGACTGTGTGATCTCAAGTAGAAAAAGAGAGAAGGACCCCCAGAGAAAAGCATGGGACATGCGAGGCCTCTCTATTTCATCAGGAAGCCACTGATTCAGGTGTCCCCGGAGCTGCTGCACAAAGCACTATTAAGTGAGAATTAGCTACATCTCCAATGCAGACAGCTCATATATCATACATACCCACAACTCAAAGGAACAAATCACCAGCCACCTGAATAATGTTCATGAATCTTGAGAGAACATTAAGGTTAGCTTAACACTTAGCATGTCAAGTAAGCCAGTTCCGGGGACAAGGGAAAGGCAGGTGCTAGTCACAGAAAAGTACCAGATAACAGGGGTGGGACTGCAATTACAACAACCTTACTTCTTAGAGGGCAGAGTAAGCCAGAGTTTGTGCATTCACTCACAGAACTCTTCCCCTCAGAGCTACCTCGGATGTGGCTTGTGGCTCTCTACAAAGTGATAAACATGTCATGCAGCTCTGGAGAGAAAAAGAAAAAAAAAAAAAAGAAAAAAGAATCACCCAGGTGCTGTCAATAGCAACCTCTGAGTATAAGTCAATACACTCAGCATTATGTATTGACACACTCAAAGATACAGATATATGGAGCTGTTGGCACCTGTGAGGGGGAAAACACACATGCAAAAAACATAGATTTCTTACATATACTGTAATTTCTTTTCAAAAGAAATTAAAAATTACTGAGGCTTTAGTCACTAGGAACTTTCTACATACCAAGATATGCTTGCCAGAAACCAGGACTCTTAAAGACTACTGTAGAAGATCACAACAGCTTGATGAGATGGTTAATTGCACACTGCAGACCTGCAAAAAAGCAAATGGATCTGCCATCTGATAACCTGCCATATTTCCTACTTTCTAAGCAAATCCACATCTCAACTGTTTGTTGCAAAAGTTCTGGAATTTCACAATAAGCCTGGTTCACAATAAGCCTGTTTTCAATCACTTAGCACTACTTAAAGTTTTTGTTTGTTTGCTTGTTTTACAGTAGAATATAAAGTTATTTAAATCCTATGTATAAGATTACTTGATAAATCTGTAAGACTGGCTAGCAGGGGATCCTGACTTAAATCATGAAAAGGATGAGAACATTCTCTTTGAATATGCTATTTGTTCAGTGTATAGAAGAAGGAAAAACCTTGAATTAACCTCTCTAGTTTTTAATTTTTTTTCCAACTTTCTGTGACCTACAGCTGTGTAATATTTTCTTTTCCGGGAAAAATCCTCCATGTATCATACAGTCTGACAACCCACTCTTTTTTTTTTCCTTCTGTTTTACAGCAATCAGCTGTCTCAAGAAAGAGAGGCAGCAATTTTGCTTTTTATGCAATTTGTTTCCTATCCAACATATCTCTGGGGATATGAAACAGTAAAACACCACTGACCTCAATCCCACAGTTATTTGTGGATAATGATCTGACTTTTAAAAACGGTTTTTGCTGCAACCTTTCCCGTAATCTCCTTTTTTTTAGAAGGAAAAAATAAAACTTATGCATACTAGGTCAGCTACCGGCAATGATCAAATATTACAAGAGTGAGCCTACCGGCCACACTACTTCCCAGTGCTAGAGAGATCTTTTAGTTTACTTTCACTGGGAGAGAGATTTAGTAGAAAAGCCCACCCCTCCTGGCGAATCTATCCCTGCTCCCATCAGAGATCTGCACAGGAGGGCACCTGACAATAAGCACAGATGCGCACAGCTTAAATATTTCATGACTTTCAACAACTTCTACATCTACACTGTGCAATAGTACAAATGCCATGTGAAGGCAGATTCTTTTAGTCTGCCACAATTACATTGTTTTAGGCAGTTAAATCTAAATATGAAATAAACATCTCCAAGAGTAGCTGTTTATTAGTCAGAGCTGCGACATTAAGCTCAGCTAATAAACTCCATGTGCTATAGCTCCTAATCCATGAATTAGTTTCATCTCATTTCATAACCCCTAAACATAAAACAGAAAAAAAGAGTGAATTAAATGATAATGGAAAAGCTATCTTCCTCTTTTGCTACAAATGACAAGACACTGTCATTTGACTCTCCACAGTCAAGAGTGCAGAAACAAACTGCACAAATTCCTATTATTCACTAAATACCAGAGTCTCCTACAAAACAATAAGGGAAGCAATAGAGATCTGAACAGGCAACATGAGTGAGCTACAAAGCTTTTTAAAATAAATTTGACACCAAAAACTATAAACAATCAAAAAAATTCCTGTTAGGCAAACTTCTCACCTGAAAGGGTTATGATGATTTGTTTCATGAGCCTGTTGCATTGCCATTTACTTTCCATTGTCCCAAAATATACTAAAGGCTCATCCACAATCCTTCTCTAAAGTTGAATCTATCACTAGCTGCAAAAGACTAAATAATCACTTTTGGATTGCTTCTATTTTAATGTACTTTTTATTTGAACAACTGATTTGGGGTAACCAATACTGTAACGTTTTGCTAGTCCCTCATCAGTGTCTTGGACTGGCACTGCTAAATGCTTACCCTTCCCAGTGAACATTTAAACCATTGCTACTTGCATGCAGCCCTGAAAAAAAGCTGAACTACCATCATCCAGAAGCACATTAATGGCAGGACAAAATGTAGGTGCTTCCTTAATCTTGTGGGGACATGAAATCTTCAATCACTAGGAAAACCAAATTTGGTAAGTCAAGTAAGGGAAGATGAGGGAAATAAAAAGTACATGCATAAAAACACATCAGAAAAATTGATTTGAGTCACCTACAAACACCACCATCTCCCTCCCTGCAGTGGCACTGTTTGGCTCATGGTAGTGCCAACGGAGAATATGTATTGTCAAAATAAGGAGGAAGAAGGGAAAAATATCTATGTGCAGAACACTAGGTTGCTGGCATTTAAATGAATGATCTAATTAGAGCTAATGATCTAATTTCATTAGTTGATTATGCTAAAGTCATTTAACTTCTCAAATAAGAGTAAAAAAAAAAACACAAAATCCTGTTACAGGGCTGCTAAGATTGTTTGCTTATAACACTAGATCTCTTAGGAGCCTAGTTTCCTTTATCTACTTCATTGGAAGCAAAAAGGTGGTGGTGATGGGAAGCAATAGGCAGTCCAAACAATGAAGGTATGGTTTCACAGATAGGTCAAGCCAGATTTTAGGATGTCCTTAAAATAGAGGGAACTCATTTCCACTCTCTACTCTGTTCCATACACTCACCAGCACTAGTTCACCTGCAACCACAGGTAGCAATTCAATTTGCTAATAGAGAAAAGAAAAAAGTCTGGCAATCTTCATATTCTCTCACTCATTCTAGTGAGTTCAAGTAGCTCATTGTAACAAGTTCAAGGGTTGGCACAAAGTAAGTGGTGACAGCACAACAGCACATGGCAGAGCCATCAAATGGAAAACATGGAAACAGGTAGCAGGAAGAGAGATCTTCTCTTTTTGGCAGCAGCAAACTGTTCATCAGCTCAAGCCTTTTCATGAAATTTTATCTTAGGAAAGCCTTGGTGCTAGACTACTTACTGTGATTTTATCCTAATGCACCTGACTGGCTTTTAAATTTTACAGGCACTTGGGAGGGAAGGGACAGGGTGCATTTTAGGTTTAGAGCCCAATACAACTTTTGAGTGATTATTTGTGAAGGGATCAAATTCAAGCTTAGGAGGAAAACTTATCTCATTTTACCTATGCAGTGTCCTAGCACCCCTCTATCATTACATTTTCACTCCAACAGATTTAAATCCACAGAGTATGTGATTGTCTTTTGGGTCTTGGTCAGAATGTGTGAATGAACTATCTAGAGGCACATACACTGATCTAAAAAACTACATCTCTATTTTATTTTGTGTCCTACTACAAATGTTAACAAGTCTAAGTATTTCAAACCAGAAAATGCATGAGTAAAAGTATTATAATTTGAACAGCTAAAGAAATATTCTGAAATTGAAGGCTATACATCCTGTTTTAGCTCTTAGCTTTTGAGATAGGTAATTACTGAAACTAAACATTACTGTCACACTTTTTGGAATTTAGTGACAGTAATAAGGATTTATAACCAGAGAATGCTATTAAGAAAGAAAAATCCCCCTCATTGTCTACAGAAACATTTCGTTCTCCTCCAGCAAATACTGGTTTTAGTACAAAAGAAAGGAAATTGAAACATCTGGCAAAGTGACCTTTGCATATTCCTAGGAATGGGTGATTTATTGACCTCCCTTATATAAACTGAAATACTTCCCAGTTAATTAATGCATAAATATGAGATTTAATCAAGTAAATAAAGCATTCAGAATTGTGCACCCTAATTTCTTTTTTGATTTACCCCTATTGTTCTATAAGCTTCTAACATCCAACTAACCACAGAGTATGTTTGTTCTTTATTTCCCTTCTTGTGACACATTTTTGGTTTGAATATCTCGATCTATTGAAGAGCTGAAGTTTATCACAGGGTGTCAGAGAACACTTTGGTAGCTATAAGAGAAACAGAGAGAGCATATGTTTACATAGCTGTCTCTTCGCAGAAGAATATAACCTGGTAACTCAGATCTACCAAGCCCATGTGTTCTTTTGCTTTTTTCTCCTATGTCATCAAGTTGCTATGTTCCCAGTGGAGCAAAGTTATTGTTATTTCAAAGAGTGGCAGTGATTTAACAGATCACTCAAACACAGAGAGGGGCCAAAGGGCTGATCAAAGATATAGAAATATTTCTAAATGAAAAATAATCACATACATTAACCTATTGAGCCAGGAGAGAGAAAAAAAAGGAAAAAAAATTGAGGAAAGATACGACAGACATCTATAAAGCAATGAGCAGCTTGGGAACAATGTTTCTTCCAACACAAGGATACGGTATCAAATGAAGCTACCTGATGGCAGGTTAACAGCAAAGAAAACATAGGCTCATGTATTGTGTAGTTAAGTTGAGAAACTCTTTTTACCAGGATGCTGTGAATGCTAATAGTTCAGAAAGGCTCAAGTGACAAGTGGACAAACTGCTACTAAAGCATATCAAAGGTCATTAAAGACAGAGATGCCACCTTTTGGCTGCAAGAGTCCCTCATTCATGAGCTGCTGGAGAATGGGAAAACTCTGAAAGAGTATTAATATCCTGCTTTGTTTTTGTATCTTTTATACAGTCACACTTTTATAGATTGTTATTCAAATGCCAGAAGTGTGACACGAAGGTAAGCAAGACACCCAAACCTCTGGATAAAACACAGCTCTACTGCAGCATCCTTGTTTAATTTATTGCCTCAGAAAAGCAAGAGTTGCCTCTTTTGCAGAGTTGCAAAAGAGCAACACCCATTTTTATGAAATGGTATTGATACTTGCCTAAGGAGACCAGCTTTTGTAGTAGCACTTGGCCCACACAGATTTTCAGGAAAGGGAAAAAATATATTTTTTAAACAGCAATACATGATCAATCAAGGATCAAATTCATTGACATCACGAACACAAGTATTTCTTCTGCAACTTGCGTAAAGAAAGATAACTGCAGAGAGTTCAAAGCTATGCCCACTGTCACAAATATGCACCTAATTTATAAAAACACGTGGAAGAGGCACTTATAAAACAGTGCACTAAAGTCTATTTTCTGTACTGAAAATTATAGATTTTCTCTTCAACTGTTATACCTTCCAGATTGCTCTGTTCCACCTCTAAAATGCATATAAACATCCCTCAATTTGTCTGTTTCTAGGCAGTAAAACAAAGAAACAATCATCTACCAACAAGGATGGAGGTGCTGTGTTGGTTTCTGGACTACTTTCTCTTCCATCTTCCTTGCTTGCAGTACCTAGAAAATAAAGTGCAGGAATTGTCTTAGCTGAGATGGACATTTTCAGATCAGCCTTTTGTACAGTCAGTCTTCTGGAGGAGACATGTGTCACTGAAAGACAAATATATACCAAATGGATTAAATAGTGAATGCGAACTTGAAATGCAACAAAAATATGCAAATCATCTCCATGTGGAGAAGCTATAGGATGATGACAGACAGGTTGGAAGTGATGCTCCCAGGTAAGGTTTTCTCATTATTAATTAATTCCTGTTGTACTGCTCCATTTTATGCTCAGAAGACTAAATATTTCCTACTAATTCAGTGGCAGTTTGAAGTGGAAACCCTGTCATGAGAAAGATAATAAAACTCACTACGTACTGGATTCAGCCTTGCGTAAAATTTATCACACATGCTGCACACTGGTCCCATAGGACTAAAGGGAGATTCTGGTGCCTTACAGAAGGAAAGAATGGTGGCTGTGGCTGGCTTTTCATCTGAATAACTGACTGGATTGATTTTTTTTTTTTTGGCATGCTTGTTTTATTAATAGCTGAAGAGTTATTATTAGGTTAAGAGATTCAGAAGTGCACGGATTTTTTTTATTTTGATCCAGCTGTGTAAACACTTATGCACATGAACAACTATTCTTGAATGTTGTGTTATTATTCAAAAGTGTGCTATATGCAACAGCTGAATAAAGTCCACCATCCCATCCACATTTGTGCCACTACAGCCTCATTATTTTTACTGTTGGCTGTTGTATGAAGTGCAAGTGGTGCTATTTCAGTGCAGAACCTTCAGCATGAACATCCACCTAGAGATACTAAAGCAAAATCAGTGAATAATCATTGTTGTGATGACTAAATTTTAGTCAGTTGCCTTCTAACAAATCTGAGGCTAAATATTTTTTCCTTTATTTTTAATAATCTAATATCTATGTGTCTTCAAACTCTCCCTTTCATTTGTATGATTTTCTAAATCTTCACAAAAAGGTTGGAGTGCCATGCCCCTCACAAGTGTAAGTCTTGCAGTTCAGCAATAGCTTCACTGAAGAACTTGTTTGCTTAAATTCAAATTTATGCAGATTTTATTCAAATTATTGTTAACTAAGAATCCTTCTAAGGGGAGATCACCAAGGATCACCTTGCAGAACTTCAAGTTAGAGAACAGATATACAGAAGCAGAGGTTTGGGTTTACTTAATAAGGTAAAAGATGCTTTCATGATACAAAAAGAGGTACAGAGCCTCAAATAAGAACAAACAAATTCCTAAGAAAAAGTCCTATAAATTTTGGTAACTAGAGTTTTCAATCAACTCTGCAGTGGGGAATCCTAACAAATTTCACCAACTACTCTAACTGTGTTTTGGTTAAGTCATGTGAATAATTCATAGGTCTTCTAATTAGACTTAAGCCACATTATCTCTTTCATCTACTGCAGCCTTAAATGCCATGCATGTAAAACCTATTACTAAGGCTTTGTCTTTTCTTAAGAGCAAACTTGTGAATATAAAACAAATGAGGCTTCAGAATTACAAGCACAGAGCTGCAGCCATGCATAGTGCAGTTTCATGAGCTAGGGAACTCAAAGATGCATGTCAAAGATATGAGAAGACCTACTCAGAAGCAGTTCAAACGTGCTCAGCTTGTACTAAGCTAACACTGTTATGACACCAAGTCAACATCGACTGTGAAATGTCCTGTTTAAAGGGAAGGTACCAACTCTCATGTTTAAAAATCTAAATACAGTGTGCTTTTGCTTGAACAGTTACTGAACTGTCCTGGATTTTTTCCCACAAAAAAATGATTTCAAACTATGATCTTCAGTAAACAAAGTGCTATTCCTGAGAATAGAAGAATAAACCCAGCGCTTGAGAAAATTGTTGTAGAGTTTTTATTTCATTTCCTTAGCTTTTCCAGAAATAAGCATACATCATTATCACATTATTTTTCTTCCAAGACACCAGACAACATAAACACTTTATGAGTTGCTTCTGATAAAAAGAAATTCCTATCCTGTAAGTAACCCTGTGTTCCTTAGGGAAAATCCTTTTCAATAGATTAGAAATGCATTTGAACCTCCACTTATTTTGTTTTTTTTGTCAAGAGAAAGCAGTCAAAAATAAGTCAAAAAGAGTATTTATGATGATTTTTAGAAGTAAAATGGGTTATAAATTGTAAGAACCTATCACTGAACCTAGGTTTTGCTCCAGAGCACTTCATGAGCGCTTAATTCAACAAATGCAGAATAGAGTATCCATTAGGCAACAATCTAGCTTTTATGAAGACACTGCTGCACGTACAGATCTACTGTAATCCAGTTACCGGAAGGTGAAAGTTAACATTGAAAAGCAGACATTGAGTGCAATCAAAAACGAAGTTGAAGGAAAGTTCATGCCAATAAACTCAAAAGAGCACACTCACCAGCATACTGTAACTGCTAGTGCAGATCAGAATCATTGCGATCATCTCTGAACATAAGTAAATGAAAGACAACACAGGAATGAAAATTTCCTTTATATTGCAAAAACTCCGTTGTCACCAGAGATGGCACGAAACACTCCAAGAAATACCTTTAATCAATCTGTTCTAGCGTTAATGATTCCAACCAGTCTTTTGATTCCCAAATGCAGTTGTATCACTCCCAGGATCCTCCCTAGCCTCCAGAAAGCGGTCTTGTCCCTGACAAAGTCAACAGCAACAATGCCCTTGACTTCAGACTCATTTTCACCTGAATTCAATACTCCTTTCATGCCGTCTTAACACAGAATAGCTTATATGTATGAGCCCTTGAGCAGAAGTTTTATTCTTCCTTCTACTACAGTCTGTAATATTTTTATATAAGTTTCATTTAGAAAGCATAAAATCAATTCTGGTTCTGCTTGGTCAATACAGTACATTTCCTTAAAATGTTACTGAATTTCACATAAACTGAGTTTTGAGGGTTCTTTGTAAAAAACATACAATTTATCTTAAGAATATAAGTAGATGGGAGAAGACTACAAAAATTTTGAGAATTCGACAGCTTTCCTACAACTCTGTGATGATTAAACATAATTAAATTGATTAGATTGAGGAATACAACCCTGCTATAACTCATTGCAAAACCTCTTAGAAGATTTTATCAGACTGAAATGATCCATGCCTTCTATTTTTATATTATATGTATACACACACACACACACATATATAAGCAATACATAAAGTTCTCTTAATTAATGCAATAGTTCCTACACCATCATTTGTGCTTTTCACTTTAAAACTACTCACATGACAAAGTGAATCTCACATGAGACTCACGTAAGTCTTCCTTTTCATTATTATTATTTCCCAGGTAATAGAGTCAAAAGAATCTGCAGAAGCAAGTCCCAAAAGTACTGTACTTACTAACAACTGCAGGTAAAGAATATTGTTTATGTCCAAATACTTTTCCACCCAAATACTTATCCAACATTTATTTTCTTTTTGCATAGTTATAACCATAAGCTTTTAACAGGACCAATGAGACTCACAAAATTACAGCCTCTTAAGATATTTCTGAGCCAGTAACCCAGAACTGTAAAAAGAGGAACTCTTCACTTTTACAGAATCATAGTACTTTGCAAAAAGCAAACAAACAAACAAAAACAAAAATTAAGTAATTAACATGATTTTCTCATGCTGACATTTCTCCATTCTTTGGGGATATGAGAAATCCCCAAATCTTCTCTACCCACTCTGACTCCAAAAAAAAAACCCTAAGCCTCTGTTCCGTATCTTACAAAACTTCAAAACAGAAATGAACCTGGACTTCAGCCACAGCAGTTACTAAACCAGACCCAAACTAAAAATCTAATTGTTAACTCGTGTTGCTTTAACCAGGCAAAAGTTTTTAATCCAATCTTACAACAAGAGGGCCATCTAGTGGTGCAACAGAAGGAGTTTCAGATATTCAAAGCTCTACCAATAAAAGTACTTTATAGCACATAAATAGTTACGATCCTGCACGCACACTTGAAGAAGCCACTAGAAGAACAGCTGAAAATAAAACTTTCATTTCATACAGTTATCATTAGTAGAAATGAAGTTTATGTGGTCTGATTCTGAAGCCTTCGATCAAGAAAAAATTCTTTTGAAAGTGAAAAGTCTTTAATATAATGAAGGTAATGATTCAACCCTGAAAATGCAATAAATGCTAGGCAACTATTTGGTAATACACCTCGTAGGCTGTATAGGACAACATTTTATGCATTAGGGAACACACACAAACTCCAATCACCAGTTAACCAAATTTATTCTGGAACAACTCAACCAAAGCAGATGCACAAACACAGATATAAGGAGCTGCTCCTACACAGCTGATGAAAATACAGGTGAAATTTCTGTAAATTACTGCGATATCAATTTAACCATTGGCAAGCATGTGGTTAAGTATCTTGTTGAAGTAAGCATTTATTTTCAGCAATGTTCTGAACCATAAACAGACACTCGTGGTTTGAAGAACTGTTTTAGTTCCTTTAACTTGTGACTCTGGTGCCCATTTCGAGGTCTAAAAGCCTGCACAGATCTTTTATCCATCCAATATTATCCTTCACCTGTATAAAAGAATTCTACCTAGTTCCCTGTCAAGCTGGACAACCTATAAGCCTACAGTCTCAACTCAGAATAAAAGATTATTCAATAATAACATGAAATATCAAAAAGGGATCCAAATAATTTATTATGTTACAGTGGTGAAATATCATGGTCCTGCTGTACTTGCCATACCTGGTGTAACTAAGGTAAGAACCACCATCAATATGCAGGTATCTACGATTCCAGCATGAGTGCAGAACACAGTGAGAAGAGCAAATCAAGTAAGGTAGGAAGAGAACCTCAGGAAGAGAGCCTCAGAAGCTTCTTAAAGAGGAAAGCCAAATGATAATGCGCTGATTCAGTCTTATTAATAGCAAAGAACTGAAAGAAAAAACACCACCTAGATTCTCTCTTCTCAATTTGCCTCTGCAAAAAGGCAGGAGCAAGAGGGAGCAAGATACAAAGACATCACATACAGTAAAGGCAGACACAAAGAAGAAAAATCCTGAGGAGGGAGGAAAAGAGGAAGAGGAGGGGAGGAAGATAAAAGAAAGGACAGGAATAAGAAAAGTGGTAGGAGATGGGGAAGAGCAAACTCGGGACAAGTTTCACCAGAGGCAGTAAAAAACGAGGCACAGGACTTCAACATGCATTCTGTATTTATGCCAGTGAAAGGAAAAATAGGGCAATAAAGGAGTCCAGGAGACCTACTGGGAATGTAGAAATAGGAATTGTAACAAGAGTAGGGGATGTAAGTGAATAGGAAGAAAACACTATAATGCAAAACAGCAGGGTGGACTGGCAGGTTTGAACACATACAAGCACATAGGAACAACATCCCCCAGTATTTATTAGAGCAAGCCACTGCCCAATAACTGTAATGCATCTCTCCCAGCAAGAGACAGAAGAGACCAGTCAGCATCACTGGCAGTAATCAGATTTTTGCCTCTTGGAAAGCATTTCTCTGGCTTATGAATGGATTATTACCCCAATATTTAACTCTTCTTTGAGCCTATTTTTTAATGACTGAAGCAATGGTGCTCCTCACCATCAGCCAGCTCTAGTAACTTTGCCAACATACTATTACTGCATTATAGTCTTTTACAAAAATAGCAACCTCATGTGATATTTAATAACTTTAGTAACTGGAAGACATTTTCTGTATAGTATCATGGAAGATAACAAACTAGAGACATAAGAATTCAAATGTCTCGAATTTACTGACACTGATAGAAAAAATGATTTCCTTTGTTCTTAGCTTCTAAGTATGTTCTTTCCATCTGGCTACAGAACTAAAATGCTACCAAAAGGCAAAAAATCAATAGCTGCAGGTAAACTCTTGCCCGTAGTGATGTCTTGACTATCTCATACCACTTCTTACACATTTAACACCATATTGTAGACTTATACAGGTGACTAGAAAGAGGCAGAAGCATACAGGTCATTTATTCCCTGAGAAAGAACATCATTCTACGTTAATTAACGTAAATTTGGAAAATAATAATGTTCCAAACTAACTTCTGAGTCCTTTTTAACTAAAAGAAATACCTTAGCTTCAGCTATCGAGCATGTCTGGCATCTATATTTACATAAAGACCATTATCTCTAAGTGAAAGATACAAAAAAAAAGAAAAAAAAATCATACAAGGCAATATACTGATGACTCATAGTTTAAAGTTAATAGCATAAGTGAGTTGTTCTGTATAGCTCAGTCTCCTTTTTTATGCTTCATCTCACTCTGAATATTTCAGATTTTCATTTTACTGTTAATGGTTTAATCTAAAGCCATGATGCACAGATCAACTTTAAGCTGAGTTAGTCATTACTGCTATGTCTGAATATCACATTGAAGCAGACCAATTTCCTTGCTCATTTTCATGGAGCAATTGAATGAATATTGAACAAGAATGTCTTCACTGAGAAAAAACCTTTAGTATAACTTGTATTTTTCTTGCTGTTAGATAAGTAGCATAAAACATACTTGGAAAAAAAAAACACAAATACAACCTCTCAGGCGCAGAACAGCAAGCAGAGATCAAAAAGCTTACAAGAACAGCCCATATAGCATGTCTCTGAAAGTAATATTTTTTTTTAATTCAAAATATTATCACACTTGATATCAGTACTGTCCCTATAGCATAGAGGAAAAGAAAGATAAAATAGAATGATAACACTAGCTCTAGATACTAAAATCCCCTTTTTTGTGTGTGCGTGTATTTCTGTATTTGGACATCTACCGTTACGGAATTCCTATTCAGGAAGCACAGAAAGAGTGAAAGAGTGACACAAGCTTCAGAAGACAGGTTTCAGAGTGAGTTTCTAGGCATCATTTTTACATCTAATGAAAACAATGGTATGTGACAGCCTGTGTTATCAGGCAGAGGTAAGCTTTCATAATACCACCTAAAATAGAGGCTAACCTAGTTTAAACCTTCAAATACAGTTTATGAATTCAGAGAAAGAACTATTCTAGGGTACCGCCTTGAAGACACTCCTCTCAGAGCATGTACATACAAAGAGCTGTCAGACCAGGTCAGCCTTCCCACCCTGCAGGAATTCATCCTGAAACAGAAGCACAGGGGCACACAAGTGCTGTAATGGACAAATGAATAAAGAGACTACAGGTAGTAGTCTTTGAAAGCTGTTTTTTTCCTGAAACAGCTCTGAAAAAGACAGAAAGAACAGACAGCCGAAATAATAGGTTTAGGCTGTACAGCTACCAGTATGAAGACTTCCCAAGAGGACAACCTGGAACCCTCCCAGAACAGTGAGATTTTCAAAAGAAGATAATACTGTAGGCCTTTTTTCGCTTGCTTTCAAGTTAGCATTGCAAATAGCCATACAGTCAAAGCACTGCCTACAAGGCCAAAGGAACCAACCTCAGCCCCAAAGCACATTTTTCCAGCAACAACTCATCCCTACAGCTCCTAAGAGACCATCAGATACTTTGGAGGATCTCCCCTACAAGCACTCCACCCACCAGTAGTGCTCCACCAGACAGAACTGACAACCTCAAAGCTTCCCCCCAACCTAAGTAGCTCCTCAGCTCATTTTGCCGCTGGCTTTTAAATGGGGAGACAGACGAAGGGGCAACTAACACCACCCTATGGAGACCTCTCAACCACCGCTTCACCCCAACCGCCACTCCCCAACCGCCACTCCCCAATCGCCACTCCCCAACTGCCACTCCC
>NW_010587482.1:106706-118179 GCF_000705375.1 Tinamus guttatus
AGATCCCCTGTTGGGGCCGTTGGCGCGACCGTTGGAGAGACCGTTGGAGCGGGGGGGGGGAGGTTGCGCAATAGTTTTTCCGTGTGTTTTATTTTTGGGTGAGATGAAGTACTGTCTATGTGTTGCTGTTTGATAACACACTCCAGGCTTGTCAACACGGCAATGCTTGGAAAGTGGATACTGACGTGACTTCCACCTCTTGGGAACATGGCCTTTGCTGTGTCTTGCCACGCTTGGTGCTGTTTTGTTGTAACCTGGCTAAAAACATCTCTGAGCCTTTTGCCCTCTGCTGTCATTGCTGCTCACCCCCAGCCAGGCCAGAAGGTCTTCTGTGTTCAGTATTGGAGAGGTGAGGGCTGAGCGTTTTTGAAAACTGCAAGGGGCTGGCTAAATGCACAACTGGGAACAGCTCTGCTATAGAGTCAATCACAAAATAAGTAACCAAAGCAGAAAAGTAGACAGCGCAATAACAAGTCTGGATAAACTCGTTTCAGACTGCATGCTACGTGTGACTTGTACTCTAACCATGGACAAGTATCCCTTGTACGGAAACTGCTTTCGGTCTTTTTGAGATTTTTCAGTTTACTCTTACAGCACAACTTCAGGCCTTCATGACCTGAAGTGTGGTAAAGTGGCTTCAGTGCCTTTCTCAGTATATCCAGACTTGCTAATGGTATTTGATAGCTTCAGTGCAATGATTATGCAATATTCTGCGTGTTTGATTTTCATTTATTTTGTCGATTTGTGCTTTGCAAAGTTACATTAGAACTGCATGTCTCGACCTGTAAAAAGGGATTTCTTGTTTGTTTTTGAAGTGTATGTTGTCTTTGGTGCAGTAATTGTTATAGATAAAACCTGCTGAAGTAATTCTCTTCCATTAACTTACCATTAAACAGTGGGCTTGTGTGTGCAACTGTGGCAGAATAAGAAGAGCACTGTCTTTTATAATTTGGTTTTTGACGTAGGGTATAGCATGAGATTAAACAGTGTGTGTACAAGTATGTAAGAGGTGTAATTACAAGTAAACACTGATAAGCATGGGGTGCCTAAGTGTAAACACGTGGTCTGGTGGCTGCTTATTACAATACTTTTTTCAGCATATCTGGGAAAATGTTGAGTGCTCAATGGAAGAAAATAGTCTTTATTATGCAGATAATTATTTCTATACAATTTTGTGCAAGGAAAATCTTTTTCGCATGCTGTATGTGCAAGATATTCTTGCTAAGAGTAAAAAGTGCTTCTCTGGTAGTGTTGGTATGCCTCAAGTTACACGAGTTTAGTCTAGAAACTGTTGTGGTTTACAGAAGCCAGGCCACAGAGCAAGGTGAGAGGGGACGCTGTGTTGTACAAAGAAAATGCTCATCTCTGCAGTGAGCATTTCTGATACCCAAACAGGGGGCCCTTGGCAATCCAAGGCAAATGTCACCTCTTGTGTCAGCTGACGTGATGGCATTGGTATTCAACCTGATTTTGACAGGGGAGGACGAACATGTATCAATCACGTGTATTTTGTATGTATTGAGCAAGTATGCCTGTATCGTTTGAATTCTTTGTACCTAATTTAGACTAGATAGGTTTGTCTCATTGACACTATGAGACTGAACAGAAGTAGTTAGGAAATAGGATCTAGTACTGTGGAGGTGTCTTATGTGTGTTCTGACATGTGAGTAAACTCTGTCACTAACTACTCAGAACACTCCAGTGCGCTCTGGTGCCACAGTTACCACAGACATGAGAAGGCTTGGGTACTGAATTGTTTCCACAAGAACTTGACCTGAGAAGATCAAGTCTTCTCTGAATGGAGCTTCTAAGGTCAGCAAGTAATGTTCATTTTCCGTTACAGGGTTTTTTTGGCAGACCGTAGAGGAGAGTTGCGTATGAACTAGCTTAGGGTAATAGCATGGCCCTGTTGATAAAGGTGCTGTACTCAGATACCATAAAAAAGATAGGAGCAGCTGTTGACCTCAGAAAAGCTACTGAAGAACATTGCCGAGCTTAACTGTCAACCAGCAACTACCAGCCTACAAACCAGCAGTTTGATTAGTGCAATTGTGGTACAGTCATCATGGCTGAGAAGAGCAGTGATTTTGTGGAGGGTGGAGATACCAGCTGAATTGCACTTCAGTCTTCTCTCAGCAGTGAGTCAACTGCTTCAGTCCGTTAGGCACAAATGACCTTTTTCCCCTATGTCTCCCCCTAAAAACTGAGCCAAGTGGTTGTGCTTGAAATCACTGAAGAAACGTTGATTATGCACTGTGTTCTCGTAGCCTTAGTCTGAAAATCCACCTTGGTTCTTTGTATTATATGTAGACAACTTACCATTATGGTACAAGATGCATTTCATCTGTACTTGTGGTGCAGATGAATACATCATTCTTTGAGCAGATTATTTGCCTTTCCCCAAGGACAGCTGTATGCTAGGCCTTAATGGTATTTAACTTCTGCATATAAATGAAACAGTATTTCTCTAGCTTTCTGTTGCTGTGGACACATTTTACATGATGTAGTATGGCGATGAATGTTGACAGGGAGTGTCAATTCTGTGGCGCCTGTCAGTTTAAAAAAAAATCCTAGTGATAAGCACAGGTTGTGTCATGATCAGTTTTAGGTTTGGACAAACTAGGCAGATGCCTAAGGGTGCAGACAGAGGCAGGGCAAAATCACAGTGATAAAAGCAAGCAAGAGACTCCTTGGCTTTGCCTCTATGCTTGCTCTCTGCGGAGCAGCCTTTCTGAGCACCAGCTTTGTGGAGCACCTCCCTGACATTATTGCTGTGCTTCCTACGCACTTGTCTTGTACTGTGACTGCCTCTGTTCTGCTGGCGTTGGCAAGGCAGGCGCTACCACGGAAGTGGGGCACTTTGATGCAAAGAATGAGGACAAAGTGAAATGTTTTATCATCATTTGGCAGGTTGAGAGAACTCAGTTTTCTGTGATTACGAGACTGAGTCGGCTCTGACCTGTTCATTTGCCTGCCAAACCTTACGTATTTTTCATAAATTCAGGAAATGGTTATAGAGCTTAGAAAATTGAAAGCATTTTTTCCTTAATAAATATGTACAGTACAGAAAAAGGCTTAATGCAGGTAACATACTATGCTTCCATGCTGGAGACTTATGCTGCCTCCTGGAAGCAAGGTTCTGTCAACATCCAGTGTTTACTACGCATGCAAACCTTTAAAAATCAAAGTTTGAGAAGCTGAGAACTTTTAAAATTTTGTATAACTTCAAGATTTGATAGCTTTATGCTGGCTGTGCTAATAAAAAGTGATTTCTAAACAAAAATTTGGGGCATTTTAGTTTGAAAAGCCTTCATATTGATTCACTTCTCATTATTAGCAGATTAAATGCAGGTAATATGGCTTTTTTTTTTTTTCCTAACCTTAAATGCGAAGCCCTTTCACAATAAAAGGCAGTTTGTGACCTGAGGACTTTACGTAAATCGGTCAAGTGCACACTTGAACAAGTTTGTTGTTTATAATCCCTTAAACAATGCTTTTGACTAATACCGGCAGACCTGAGATCAGTTTGTATTGAATCTAAAGAGATCTATTTTAGTTTTATAGGTTGTACTATGTGCACAAAATTTAACAGAGGAGAACTGGTCTCATTTACAACTTGAAACTTGTTCTTTTCCAGCAGGTTTTCCTAACAGCCACTGAGAAAATGGTTTGCTTTCATACAGTTCATTGTTCCTCTAGGCCCTCATGTTTATGTAAAGTTGCAGTTTTCAAGCAGCAGATTTCATGTGAAGTTGTTTTCAATCAGTAAATATTAACTATGTTTCAACTTCTTATTTCTGCAGGAAGCTGCACAAGCCTTAATTTATGCTGGGATGGCAGGATCAAACTTGGAAAATATTCAAGAAAAAATAAATGAATACTTGGAGAGAGTTCAAGCCCTCCATTCAGCAGGTGGGTAAGGAGCTTTCTAATTAAACCACTGTTTTAATTAACTGAAAGCCTTTTTGGTGCTGTGAAATGTGTATCTGTGATGTTTGATCTGTTTTTCTTAGATATCCTCCTCTGTGAAGGACCACAGGTATAGTGAGCACTGAGGAAAGAAACACAATGACTTCCTAAGGGCTTTGTTACAATTTTTATTTTATTTTAAATATTATTAGGAATCACATCGGTACAGGAAACAGGGGAACAAAAGAAAAACACGCGCAGGAGCAAATCAATACTTGCATCTGATGTGTGAAATATGGTGAAATTTTATCTCTGTGTTCTGTGTAGGGATTTTGTTTTCTTGATTTTACTATTTTGTCCTCGCAAAGATGTCTTCAGCAAAGTTTCCAGTCTATTACTGATCTAATCAGAAGTGCTAGTGTATGTCAGTACCTTACTAAGGATGTTTTTTTACATAGTAAATAATTTCTTTTTCATCTAGTTCAGTCACAGAACACAGACCCTTTGAAGTCAAAGCAACAGCTGGACTTGGAGCGTGCCCACTTCCTAGTTACACAGGCTTTTGATGAAGATGACAAAGGCAACGCAGAGGAGGCTATAGAGTTGTACACAGAAGCAGTGGAACTCTGTTTGAAAACAGTATGTTAAGCTACAAGTTAACTTGGTGGAATTATGTGATGGTAAGAAATTCTTCCACTTACAAAAGTAACTGACCCTTAAGGCTGGCTTAAAAATGGAGTACCTGTATTTTTAAAAACTATTTTTGATTTTTTTTCCAGTTTCTTTTTTTTTTAATGTTTATTCCAATCTTGATGATATGCTGTTACTCACTCCTGTAAAGTTAAAGGGAGTTGTGATTTATTTTCTCTGAACCCCATTATACTAAAACCTAGAAATAACATTGGAAATTTTTTTTCATGTTTTGTCTGGAAACCAGTGGGACACTAAAATAGAATTTATTTTTTTTTAATTTTGAAACAGAACTGAAGAAGATGACTTGATAATGTGTCAGCTGTGTTACTTTCTTAATGTGATAAAGGAAATAATTTAAGAAAATTTTTTTGAGTAATGTTTTCCAAAATGGTACTCAGTTATTCACTGCTCAACATTAAAGCCATTATGAATGAGGTCAGTTCACGCTGACATAACTGGTACAGATAAACTGGCCATTATGTGAGTGCTATAGCATATAATTACAGGTACTACTCTTTTTTCCTGTTAAGACCAGTTGCCATAACTAACTCATTATAGGAAGAGTTCACCATCATGATGTAACTCCACCAAGTCTGTTTTTCTTCTTTTTCTTCTCTTCCCTTTTTATAATGTAGATATATGTGGGTATTGGGAGGGGAGAAATCCTGTGGCTACAAACTGGAGTAAAAAATCTTCTGTACTCAGAGTTTCTGGTTCTCTATAGGCTCAAAAACCCTGCTGATACAGAGAAACCAGACTAAGGGCTCATAAAACTGATGCAGTTCTTCTGTTCAATTAGCGAGATCAGACCTTCTTTCATCTACTGTATAAAACCTATTTAGGCATTGTACAGTTTTTCTTCTGCTATGTTCCTCCTTCTGTTGCATCTGGGCATGCAAATAATACTTATATAAGTGGCTAATCTGAAATTAGGTCAAATAATATGTACTCTTACCTGGCCTTTCACTGGGTGCAGTTTCCAGTAAAATTTCTCTTGGTCTTGACTATCATATTATTTTTGATAAAATCATTATAGACTTTATCCCTTAGGTGCATGAAAAACTACCATCTTCTTCCCATCTGAAAGAAGATGGAAGGAGTTCTCCTGTCCTGAGGCATTGCTCATGCCTTCCTTTCTGCTCAGTATATTCAGGTGGAGAGATTTGTCTCTTCCTCCTACTTGAAGTACTTGGAGAGCAGCCCTTCCTTTTCTTCTGTGGCTCTTTCCTGGACAGGTCTGCTGGGGCATTATATCTGCTGCTTACCTTTGTGCAATTTTCCAAATCTTTCCTAGCCAAGACCAGCTCGGTATATTTTTTTTCCAGATCACAAAAACTTGTCTAGAAAGTCTTATAGAGGGTTTTTCTAGTTTTGTTTTACAGAAAAGTTACTTGCCTATCATTTTTCCCAGATGACCTAGCTGATTGGAGAGAGTGAGTTATGGGTACAAAGTTAAAACCTGAAACCAGCCTATGGGTGCCCCAGGAGAAGCTAAACCCCATATTGTGCCTCTTGCAAACTGCTTATGCTTCACTTGTAAGAAAAAACAGAAGTATACATCAGTTGTATGACTAAACTGTCATGGCTGACAACCCAACTGATAATAGAAGTTAGCAAGAGCAAGATTTTTCTTCTTGGAAGCAGTTTTTTTTCTTAATGAAAAAAAATCTTGAAGTTCATGTTACTTTGTCTTAATTTTCACAATTATTTTTGACCCCTTTGAGATGGGGGTGGTATTGGAATGGAAATAAGTTCAGTACTGTTTTGACTTTTTCATGCTCAAGCATTTTCAGTATTACTCTGTGAACACTCACTAGAACTGCAAAATTATATTCATTTACTTGGTATGCTTTTTATGACAACAATAAAAAGAATATCTACTAATTTCAAGGGAGAACTGGAAAAAAATAGTTACTGCTTCGTGCTGTAATTTACAAGTGTGAAATCTGGCAGACTGATTTCTTTTTTTAATTTGTATGTTTTCAATATGTAGTTCTTTCTTTTATTCTGTATTTAAGGCTACCGAGACTTCAGAAGCAGGCCTTCAGTCAAAACTAAAACAGCTGGCTCGACAAGCACTGGATAGGTGAGTATGGCCAACATCAGCATAAGCATTTATGATCAAGATTAAACACACGCTACAAATCAGTTTGTCTAATCCAGTCTGTCTGTTTTGTGCTGCCCAGAGCCCGGATTCTGTCTAGGATCATCTTGTGTAGTGTGTTTCTGGTAGCTAACTGCCAACTGCTCTACAGATGAAAAAGTCACTGTTGTGTCAGTCTTGTGGGGACCTTAGTGCATGCCAGTTTAGGGAGGGACTGTGTATTTTAGTGCTAATGCACCACTTTAGTCTTCAGAGATACAGATTTTAATAGCCTGTTATAATTTTTTGTTTCTATAAAGGTGTGAATTCAGGCAAGCACTAAGTCAGGGCGTCAGCATCTGTTTTTAATGAGGACATCTTGGAAACTGGATAATGTTTAGGTTAAAAGTGGCTATGTAATTGTATGCTAAAAGCAGTTACACAAATGCAAGCTAGGTATAACTCTGCAAATTGGCTGTATAATGGAGGTTAGAATACTGCCTCTGTGCTGCTTCAGTACAAAAGCTTTTAAGCGTGTTTCAGTCTGTGTTCAAAAACTGCAGTGACAATAAGGTGGATTATCACTCTGTGCCTGTGTGGGGAAGGCAGTTAGGAAATTGGTTTTGTTTCCTGTTTGCAGATTGTTTAAGACTGTAGTCTGGTTTTACTCTGAGTTTGCAGATAATAACCACTTGCATATATTCTCTTATTAGCATAATTTTAAAGATGGTTAAAATTTAATGACTTCTGCCAAAAGTAGCTTATAAGTGAAATAGAATCAGTAAAAATACAGAATTTATAACACTAAAATAAAGAGGTACTGGCATTTGGAATTTTCTGAACATTTATCTTCCATTCATGCTGTTTGTGAATTGATTTTCTTTGGATAAAGATTGGAATTGGTATTGGACAAAGTGGGCGTTTGTTAATCCAATTTAGTGTATGCAGGAGTGTGAACTAGCAAATAGTTCAACCATAACCATATGTTTAATGTTGTAAACAGAATGTGTTTTTGTTTTAGAGCAGAGGCACTGAAGGAATCTATGTCAAAGTCATCGCAGAAGGAAAAGTCAACTGTAGTTAAACCAAATCAGCCAATCAGAACATTTTTTCCGTTGGGGCCTGATTTTTCTTTAAATGATAAACCGCAAACAATCAGAGCAGTACAAGCTACTGAATCTCAGGGTCAGAGATACACTGCAGAGGAGATTGAAGTACTCAGGTAAGATGAGGACAATTTTTCACAAGTGTTACCATTTGTGCAAGTCTAACACATAAGGATGTATTTCACTGGAAATGAGGGAGTTTAATATTTTGCAGGATTGTGCCATCTGTTGGACTGATTTCTATTTGCACTTATTAGAGATGGGATAAGTCACAAATAATGAAGAATCTGTAAAACTTTTAGCCTAAATTGTGAACTTATCAAATATCTGGAATACATTGTCTAACAAATGTTTCCACCTTCTTCCTCCTGCTATATGCACAACAAATAAAATCATGATGGGGATAGGGTTCAACAATATGATTAGATATAAAGTACAGCTCCCTGACTCTGAAAGACTTAGGTGGATGAAGTTGCAGAGCAGTAAAAATTATTTTAATCAAAAATTCCCCTTGTTTCTCTTACAGTGTTGATGTAGCATATGTTTCTCATTTTGTTGCAGGGAGGGAGGATTTATTTATTTATTTTTAAGTTGTGCCAGAGAACTTCAGGTTGTTTTGTATCTTTAGTCATAGAAATCTTTTGAAAATATTTCACATACCTTTTTCAGCTAACTCTGTGGTTATAATTGAAACTTTAAATACATTCACATTTAAGTTTGATTCTCAGCTTTTAGGGAATGTAAGTTCATAACTATATTTTCTCTTCCACTTGCAGGAAGACTTCAAAAATTAATGGTATCGAATACGTCCCTTTCATGAGTGTTGATCTGAGGGAACGTTTTGCCTTCCCTATGCCGTTTTCGTAAGTGCTATTCAATTACTAAGCTTGCACTTCTTTTTATTTTACATATTCTGTATGGCTATGTTTTCTCTTTTAGAGCTTCAAATAGTTTAAGTAGGCATTTTATCATAGTTCAAGTTAAGGATATTTAAATACTACCACTTTTTCTAGGCTGATTTTAGGGCTGCTGAGTGTGACCTGATACTGCTCCGTAGGTCTTCTGCTGTTGTGGCTTATAAAGGGAACATTAGTTTTGACTTTCTGGAGTACTGGACTGGGCTGGCAATTTGGGTCCATTTCCTGACTCTGCTTCCTCCTGATAAATTTAGCTCTCTGCCTCATTTATCCCATCTATAAAATGAAAGTGATGACTGCTTCCTCTCTGAAGGGTTATGTAGTGGTAGCGTGCTGTGAAACCACTGGGCTTTACATATGAGCAGGGATACAGATTCAGATCACATAGACTGATACCACTTTTTTCTTCAGCTTTCTACTAAAGGCTTGGGAATCAGGCAAGTTCAATATTTTCAGGGTTAAGGAAACTTTTTTATTAATTCATTGTTTGGAAGTAAATAGGAAAAATAAGGTTTCTTCGTATGTAGTTTTACATGAAATAAAGCCCAAGAGCTTCCCTCATGCTTTATTAGCTTTCACATTTTTTCCCACCAAATCATCACCTTTACAGTACTGCTTTCTTTTTTTGCATGGCTGTAAAACAACTACAAAGCTATGAAACTGTTTTACATGTTTTTCGCCATGCAACAGCTGTAGAAGATGTACCATGAGAAGTTTTCTGAACTGCTGCTGATTCATTTATTGCTATTTTTCTTCTCTTAATCTAGTGATAAATGTGGCAAGTTACCATTATCCCCCAAACAGAAAGCAATGTTTTCCAAGTGGGTGCGACCAGATGATATAACGAATAACCCTACGATGATTTATACAGTATCAAGTTTCAGCATAAAGCAGGTAAGTTGTTCCTAGAGAACTGTGTAATGTTTGCTGCAGAAAGCCTTCTAAAAGTGAGAAGAAATACTTCTTCAAAAAGGAGCCTCCAAGTGCAAGCGATTTTCTTGACCCTCCTAAGCATAAATAAATAAAAACAATAGATAATATTGCCCTAGATTCCATGTGTTTAATACTTGTGACACGACACATTAACGGTAGATATGAAAATCAGAATACGAATTCTAGTAAAAATCCTTTTTCCCCCCCGCCCCCCTCAAAAGCAGGGATAAGGTTGGCACCAAAAATGGCAAAGCATACCCTTTACTTAATTTGTTGTATGCAAAATACTGGACATGATTTGAAACTTTTTAGTTGACATGAAGCAGAGTAGCCCATTAAGAACAGTAGAAATATATTGTTTATTAAGTTGCACAAGAGGCCAAATTATTCTGAAGTCAGCAACAGATTTACCATTTGGATCCGACATGCTACGGTGTGTGTTTTGGGACAGTGGGGTTAAGTGTATGTGGATAATGAGGTGAGATTTCAGTGCTTGCTTCTTGTAGTTTTTCGTAAATCAGTTACTTTTGTCTTGTTCTATTGAGCAAGTATAATCTTCTTGCCTCTTGAGTAGTAACTTTGCATCTCTTGGATCAAATTCCTTCCCTTTGAAGTGAGCTACTTAAAATGGTAACGTCCCTTCCCTTCCCACACAACACATTTTTCTTTCAATATCTAAATATTAATTAATGTCCTTCCTATTTTCTTTTATTTGCAGACAATAGTGTCAGATTGTTCCTTTGTGGCATCACTAGCTATCAGTGCAGCATATGAAAGAAGATACAACAAAAAGTTGATTACGAGGTAAATGTCTGTCTTTTCTAAGACTTTGTCAGTCTTAATACTGCCAAATTTCTGAAGTGTGGTTTATAGGGGCAATGTTTAAATTGATGTCTGTAAAACTCACTCATGGTCTCGCACAATATTTCTAGATAAGTTAAAATAAAATATTTGGGTTAGTATACTCAGCTTTCACTAACTTCATCTGACGTTCTATAGCTATGTCATTGGACAGGTCGGTAAAAACACCTGAGCATTTCCTTTCTCCTTTTCATGGCTGTGATTCATGTGGCTTTAACACATAAAAGAGGAGACAATTTTATGTACATGTGTAATGCAGACTTGCATTACAAATACATACAGAGTCAAATTGTAGATATAGTTTTAGGGAGAATAAATGGTTTGGAGGAATTTTTCTTTTTTTTCTTTTTTAAAAGAAATTTTACTTAGAGCACTTTACAGACCTGCTTTCCTTCTTTGCCATGCCAACTACTGCACAGCAGAAGGTCCATCTTATATCTTGTTGTACAATTAAGAATGAGGGCCCAGGCAACTACAGGCCAGTCAGCCTCACCTCCATCCCTGGAAAAGTGATGGAGCAGGTCATCCTGGCTGTTGTCTCTAATCATGTGGAGGACATGAAGGTGCTCAGGAGTAGTCAGCATGGGTTCACCAAAGGGAAATCATGCTTGACTAACCTGGAAGCCTTCTGTGATGGAATGACCGGCTGGGTAGATGAGGGGAGAGCGGTGGATGTCACCTATCTGGACTTCAGCAAGGCTTTTGACACTGCCTCTCATGGCATCCCTCTGGGCAAGCTCTGGCAGTGTGGTTTAGATGAGCGGATGCTGAGGTGGATTAACAACTAGCTGGATGGCAGAGCCCAGAGGGTGGTAAACAGCAGCACAGCGTCTAGTTGGAGGCCTGTAACTAGCGGTGTCCCCCAGGGGCCAGTCCTCGGTCCAGTCCTGTTCAATATGTTCATCAATGACCTGGATGAGGGCACAGAGTGCTCCCTCAGCAAGTTTGCTGATGATACCAAACTGGGAGGA
>NW_010587482.1:118207-143635 GCF_000705375.1 Tinamus guttatus
GAGAGCAGCTCTGCAGAGAGGAACCTGGGTGTCATGGTGGATGACAAGTTGACCATGAGGCAGCAGTGTGCCCTCGTGGCCAAGAAGGCCAATGGGATCCTGGGGTGCATTAAGAAGAGCATCTCCAGCAGGTCGAGGGAGGTGCTCCTGCCCCTCTACTCAGCCCTGGTGAGGCCACATCTGGAGTATTGTGTCCAGTTCTGGGCTCCACAGTACAAGAGGGATGTGGAGCTGCTGGAGAGAGTCCAGCACAGGGCTACAAGGATGATCAGGGGCCTGGAACATCTGCTCTATGAGGAGAGGCTGAGGGAACTGGGGCTGTTTAGCCTGGAGAAGAGAAGGCTGAGCGGGGACCTGATCAGTGTCTGTAAATACCGCAAGGGAGGGAGTGAAGAGGATGGGGCCAGCCTCTTTTCAGTGATGACCACTGACAGGACTAGAGCAAATGGCCAAAAACTGAAGCACCAAAAGTTCCACAGGAACTTAAGAAAGAATTTCTTGGCAGTGAGGGTGACAGAGCACTGGAACATGTTGTCAGGAGAGGTTGTGGAGTCTCCTTCTCTGGAGATCTTCAAATCTCACTTGGACGCAGTCCTGTGCCACATGCTCTAGGTGACACTGCGTGTGCAGGGGGGTTGGACTAGATGATCTCTAAAGGTCCCTTCCAACTTTAAGGATTCTATGATTCTATGAATTAATGTTAACAACACTGCTGCAGGTTGAGTTCTGCTTAACTAGAGCCTTGTGATAAGTTTATCATATATTTGACAGACTGTCTGCGAGGAGCCCATTGCAAGACCAGAGTGCTGATGTTGTTTCTGGAATTTTTGTTTTAACCTGTACTATCTAGAGGTGCATATGGGTATGGGTCTTGTGGGGTTTATAGTTTGGGTTTTTTTGGGGCGGGGGGTGTCCAGAAAAGAAGCAATTTACTTCTGTATGTTCTCCTTCTTGGTCTGAATGGTAATTCATACAAACACTGTATTTGTGCTACAGCTATAGAAATGCAGTTTGTTTAATAGTAGGATACAGTTGCTTGTCTTGCTTCTGCTGGAGGGGTTGTTACTCTGTTATGAAATGCAGCAAAAGTAAGATCCGAAAAATGTATTTTAGTTAAGTGTCATTGACATTTTTACTAAACTTGCTTAGCTCTTTTCTGTGAAGTTAAAAAATCCAGAAATAGACGGTATTAATTCAATTCTTAATATCAGTATTTGTATATATAAAACCAAGCCATTTATGTCATAACTGTCTTTTTTTCTTTTTTTTTTTCTTCTTCTTCCCTTGACAGTATAATTTATCCTCAGAATAAGAAAGGAGAACCAGAGTATAATCCCTGTGGGAAATACATGGTGAAACTTCATATCAATGGTGTTCCTAGAAAGGTAAATGGTCTTGGGGGAAGTAAGACTATTTAAGCAATGTATTTTAATGGCTCACTCTCCTTCACTGGGAAGCTGTGCTTATCTCCAACAAAACAAACAAACAAACAAACAAAAAAAAAACACATGATTCAAAGTTTTTGTTAAAGAGAAGCTTAACTGTTACACTTGGGTGCTAATTCTGATTTCTTTCTGGTTGTGAAGTATATAGTAAACAGTGGGTATTTTTTCTGCATGCATACACTGGAATAACTCTACTCACGTTAAAACTCGTAACATTTCCGTAAAGTGCTTGAGAAACTAGTATAGGAGAAAATGAAAGGGATGTGGGAAATAACTCTTTACCACTGTATAAATTTGCGGTGTGTCTTCATTTGGGGCGTAAATGATCTCCTTTCTGCCCCATTTCAGAAAGGAAGTAATAGAACTAGAAAATTTCTCCCAGAGAGGGATATCTCAGAAGAGAATAGGTATGGAAAGACCACAAAGGAATGGCTAAATTGACCAAAGATCTTTTAAAAAGGAGGGATGCTTGAAGGGATATGATAGAACTTCAGAAACTCAAGAACAGCTTTACTTTCTCTCAGTACAATAAATGAGGACATGAATAATGTATATCTTCACATGATACTTAATTGTACTTGTTGCAGGTGAATAAGGATTGAGTTTTCAAAAACTGAGTGGTTGTATTCATGGGGAAAAAGTCATCAAAACTATGAAATGCTAAGATACAATCTTTTGCTCAGAAAGTCTTGAGATGACTGCAAAATTCTGCAATATGAAAGTGTTTCACGAAATTATCATTTATATACTTCTGTAACACTGTTTCTGAAATATCTATTCCTGTTTGCTGTCCAAGACAGGTTATTAGGCTGAAGAGCCATTTTGTTCTTGCGTGAATAGCTTTATCCATCCTTCCATACATAGTACTTGAACAGAAAGTGTGTTTTCTTAATAGTGTGTATTGCTGACAGACAAATGCCGCTGTGAAACTGAAACACCTGTTTTGGGGACTGACTTCAGACCATTGCAAATAGTGTAGTAACAGTCTACAGTGATGTTGAGCATACTCTGCGTAATTTAAAGGAAAAATGTTAATTCTTTCACAGTCGCTTCTTTGATTTTTTCCTTTCCAGAGAGAAGAAATATAAATGTGGAACTAGACTATGAAAGTGATGTGACATATAGTTTGTTTCCCTTTAGATAATAACCGTTTATTTTTCTGCCGGCTACCGAGCACATTCTGTGCTCTGTTTCCCAATTAGGTGAGGGATGTTGTTAGGCTTTTTTCTACTTTTTTTTTTTTTAATTACACTGGACTTTTCTGTGGCTACCTCTTTCAGTAGATACTAAAGCAGTTTGCAAGATACTGTCATTATCCCCGTATTGCATAAGGGAAGTCGAGGCAGGTGATCACAACTGCCTCAGCGACCAGTGACGAAGCTGGGAGTAGAATTTACCATGTCAATTACTGCAGGATTGAGAGAGGTATTCACATCTGAGGAAAAATGCTCAGATCTGGTTGTGTCTGGGATATTGTATATTAATGACATTTTGGTTTTATTATCTCTCTGAAAATATCTATTTTTTAAATACATTATTACCTTTATGGTGATTTTCATGCGTTTTATTTTGCACAGGTTATCATAGATGACCAGTTACCCATTGATCATAACGGAGAACTTCTCTGCTCTTATTCTAACAATAAAAATGAATTATGGGTATCATTAATAGAAAAGGCTTACATGAAGGTAATGGGAGGATATGATTTTCCTGGATCAAATTCTGTAAGTACTGGATTATTTCTAGCAGAAGCAAAAAAAATCATTTCAGATCAAAAAAACATTTCTTTGTGGTGAAGTGAATTGTTTGTGCAGATTAATATTGACCTTTGAGGGTGGAAGGTTTTGTTGTTGCATTTTTACAAATGTATCTGTTCACACTTAACTGTGCTTGGTCAGATAAATTCCATCAAAATAGAGTAATAAGTAATTCTTGCTCATTAGGAGGGAGTCAGCTAAGAAAGGAACAGACTAGTTCCTTTCTAGGAACTTCTTAATCTTGTCAGGTATACAATAGGAACAGGTATGTTGGTCTGTGAAAGTTACTATTTACCAAGTTGTTCCACTCATCTATATAAATAGGAAATATGTTCACATAATATGGCCCCTAAGGAGAGTCATAATGGTACAACTAGACTGATATGGAAAATATTATTTTAAAAGCCTAGTTTACTGAAGTGAGTAACCTGCATAATTTCCATTCACTGCTTAGAATGAAAAATCAGAAATACTTCCTAACCTTTTAAAAATTGCAATGGTGTATATTTTTGTGATGGTATTTGCATTCTAGGTGGTGTCTTGGTAATCACATTCACCGAAGGTATTGTAGGTAATCACCTTCTAAAATATGATCATCTAGTCAACAGTGGCCTTGCCCAGGAGGTGACTGTAGCCTAAATTTCCCTGTAAGCATATCTTTATGCTGGGATGCTTTGTTTTGGAGAAGAGAGAATCTGGTGAGGTGAAATAGCTTGCTGTATTCTCCCTATCCTCTCCCTGCTATCCAGAAAACAGTTTGACTTGTGCCAATTAATTCTGAGCACCAGCCCGCCCGACCCCTCTGCTTGCCTTTATAAGCAGAGAATGACTTCCTGGCTGTACCATACACACAGCTCCCCGAGCTCCCACCTACTGGTAACAGTCACTGGCACTTCAAGCACTTTCTAGTCTCTGCTTTTGCTTTGAGGAGTGCAGAAGAAAAAGGGAAGGAAGTAACTTTTCATGAAGATGAAATGGGGAGATTAAAGCCTTTTTGAAAAGCATGTCAGCGTTAGTTTTATCAAAAAGAAAAGAGAACCCATATCCCGAGCCTTAGAAGTAAAACTTTAATTATTTGAAAAATGCATATATAATAGCAAGGTTCCAAATAGAGCTTCTGAGAATATACTTTAAAAGACCATGAATCAAAGAAATAAACAGAACACATCATAGAACTGAGCATGGTTAATCATTTTCTTATTTTTTATGCATGCACAGCTCTGAAATTTCAGTACAGTAGTTTACTTCTTCGGTTCTCTTTCAAGCATATGTTTGAATGCTTTGAAGGCACTTTTATTTTTCTTTTACAGGCATCATATGCTTGTGGATGGGTTATCTATTATGATTTCATTCAATGCTTGCGTTTCAGAATATCGATCTCCATGCACTGACTGGCTGGATACCTGAAAGGATTGCTATGCACTCTGACAATCAAGCTTTCAATAAAGATAATACTTTCAGAATGCTGTATCAGAGGTAGAAGTTTGTTCTTTCCGAAATGATCAAAATGCTTGCTGTGTGATAGCTGAATTACCAATATGAAAGCAGTAGAGTCACCACAGATCCCTTGCTAGTGTTGTTCTATCACAAATTCCAGTTCATAGTATGTTCCTTGGCTTTTTGAAAGAAAAAAATGGAGGTATTACTGACTTTGATAGAATCGAAGATCAAAAGTTTGAGGAGTTTTGTTTGAGATACAACTTTTACTCCCTGCCTTTGAAGAAGAAAAAAATAGCTCATTCCTTCACTTACCAGTTGATGAAGAAAACAGAATGTGAAGTCTGAAGAGCAGGTTGGAATCAGTGTGCAAGTTAAATATGTTAAAAAGTAAGAGGATGGGTAGGCAGAGCATTTCCCAGAACTTGATCATTGAACTGCTGTCCTTATGGGAAGGTATGGTATTTCTGATCACATCACAAGGTCTTGGTAACTATGTCCTATTAATAAGTCTTCTGAAATACAGTACAGAAAGACTCAAAATTGTAGTACTGATTTTCAGATCTACTGTAACAATCTTACTTATGGTAACAGATCTAAGTGTAACTTACGTGTTTGAGCTAGCAAGTGCTCTGCTGCTGTCATAACTACATCTGGTTTGTGGTACTGGTTTCTCATTTCAGGGGCATTGAAGTGGGTATTCTGTTGAATAACGTGATAGGCTGAGTGTTGATGAAACCACATATATGATCACCTGAAGATCTGTAAAGCCTATCTTTAATAGGTGGCACAGATTAAACTTCAGGTTTGAAAAACACTGCTTTCATTGTATAATGAAAAAAATACTGCTTTTTTTATATAACGAAAATGGTCTCTTACCATTTAAAGCCTACACTTGAAAGGAAATGATTCCACTTTCTCAAGCTCTCTCGGGAGTTCTTTTTGCTTACAAAAAGAAAAAAAAAATCAGTCTTTATAAAAGAGAATTTCAGTAATGGGAAATGTAAAAATACCCCATTGGAATGTCTGGTAAATGTTAGTTTACAAGTACTAAAATTCTAATTAAGCTTTTTTGTTTCTTTCTTTCTTTCTTTCTTTCTTTCTTTTGGCTTCTCTTTGAATAGATTTCACAAAGGAGATGTCCTTATTACGACAGCAACAGGGGTGATGTCGGAAGAGGAAGGAGAAAAATGGGGTTTAGTTCCAACCCATGCATATGCAGTCTTGGATATAAGAGAATATAAGGTATCAAGTAAAACAGAAGATACCCACAGCATGCAGATTTCAAATAGGCATTTGGAAGTATCTACTGTGTGAATTTTTTGTTTGTTTGTTTTCTCCCCTCTTTCTCTAAGAACTTATTCAGTTTCTGTATCTGGGCTTTACTGGGAAATTTCAGGAAGCTTAATAATAATTTATTTTCTTAAGCTATTTGTCCATATGACATGTTCATATAAATACAAAATTATTCTAATGAGTTGGTTTGTTTTTGCCTTTTTTTTTCCTCCTTTTTTAGGGTCTTCGATTCCTTCAGTTGAAAAACCCTTGGAGCCACTTACGTTGGAAGGGACGATACAGTGAAAATGACACAAGAAATTGGACTCCCGATCTACAAAAATACTTGAACTTTGATCCCAGAACGGCTCAGAAAATAGACAATGGTAGTAGTCTTAAAAAGCAGTGTGTATTCTGATGATACAGATTTGTTGTCCTTATTTGATAGACCTTCAGCTAAATAGCAGGCTAAAGTGTGTTGTTGAATTGAGAAAACTATTTGACTATGTCTGATTTTTTTCAGAGACCTAGAAGAGGGCAGGGCAGCTCAGAATCACATAATGATGTGTTTTTGGACAAAATAGATTCTCTCTTGCCATCTGCTCAGTACTTGAGAATGCAAAATACCCAAACTGCTTCAGAAATCCCCTGGCCTTTGAGCTATATTGAATGATACCAACTAAATAATACTAACTCAAAAAAGATACCAACTAAATGGTTTCTGTTGGTTTAGCTTGTTTCTTTTGGGCATTAAGCTGAAATTTAGAAATGAGGGCAATGTAGACCTTGCTACTAAGTTTTACAAAAACATAGATTCACATAAGCTGTATAGTTTGCCTGTAAAGAGGCTTTTGAAAAATGAGTAAAATCAAGGTGGTTAGTAAGCAAACAATAACAGTAGTTTCTTTGTAGGAATTTTCTGGATTTCTTGGGAAGACCTGTGCCAGTATTATGATGTTATTTATTTGAGCTGGAACCCAAGTCTTTTTAAAGAATCTACATGTATCCACAGGTTAGTCCAATAGGAGAACTATTGTGTTGAGACATCACTGAATGTTTTGATCGTAGGGTATGTTCTCTTCTTTTTATATTTGGCATGTGCAATCATGAGAATAACTGTAAAATTGTAAGATAACTTATACTTAATCTTATACTACTGTATTGCTTAGTGGTGTTATAGACTCCAGTAGAAATTTAGCCTTTAGTAACTTGAACTATTGAGCCCATATAGCTCGACATATTTTTTTGAGTTGGATTTCAAAATGTAAATGAATGTCTCGCTCACCTAATAAAGTATCTTTATTATTTCTAGTACTTGGGATGCAAAGCAAGGTCCAGTGAAGGATGCCTACAGCCTGGCTAATAATCCTCAGTACAAGCTAGAGGTCCAGTGTCCACAGGGTGGTGCTGCAGTGTGGGTTCTGCTCAGCAGACATATCACAGATAAGGTGCCCTGTTCTTAGTTCTTTTTTTCTGGATTACAAGTTGTGTAATACGCTCTGTACATATTTCTTTATAGCTCTTTGTATTATTAAAATAATACTACTACTATCTTCCTGTATCTTCTTTATGTTCATCAGGTATGCACACCTCAATACAAGATTGTGAAATAGACCCAGAATAAAAATTTGTTGAAGACATTATATTCCATTCATAGTGCATAGATATGTAGAGTGTAGCTCTTGCAACCTCTACCTGTTCATTATTTGTAAAAATAATTTTAAAACCACAGCCTTTTATTGTACTGAAATAATTCTCCATCCAAAAGCCTGGACTCTTTTCAGTGAAATTAGTTGCAATCTAGTTATTTCAGACATTTCTCTAAAAGAATTAGACTAGACATCTCAGTAAGTAAAAGTGGCATATCATACCACCTGATGGTCAAAGGTGGGGGGATAGCACATGTGCTTCATTCTGATCATGCATTAGTTACGTTCCACAGATGTGTAAAACTCTTGTTAATTCTCTTTTCTTTCTTCCTTGTTGCTTTTTTATTTTTTTTTTAAATATAGGATGACTTTGCACACAACCGAGAATTCATTACAATGGTTGTATACAAGACTGATGGCAAAAAAGTCTACTATCCAGGTTAGTGCATCTTAGTTGCAGGAAGATGATGCTTAGAAATGAATGAAGACTTGAGGGGAAGGAGAGGCATGCTTTGCTTTGCTTTGCTTTAAAGCTGGCTGCCTCATCCTTCTAGGAGCTGATTGGTCTTCTTAAATGCTCGTTTGGTCCTCTTTGACCACCCTGTACAATCTCCACTGCCCAGCTGATCATGGCAGGGATAGAAAGGGTTAACCCTGCTTAGAGATCTACCTACTCCTGCTGACATTTATTTTGGCAAGGCATTTTCTTCCTTGTTCTGTTTCTTTTGTAGTGGCAGTAGTTGATACTTTGAAGCGAGATTGTGCCTCTAGTTATCAAGTAACAATTGTCCACGATTTGTGGAATGATTGTTCTAGTGATTGTTACCCATCTGTGGAACTCTCTAAAGGTTTCCAACTTCTGCTAAATGAAAATAATCAATGTTAATTATTATGTGAAGTTGACTTAGCAAACCACCTGAGCAAGCTCATGAAAGACTTAATTTAAAAATGCTGCAAGTGTTCAGCTTCAGGCATGGAGTGGTTAAGAAGAATATTGAGATGCCCAGTTTTTAATAAACCACTGGTGGTGGTCATTGCTGGTCACATTCTACTTGCCTTAAGAGGGTTGTGTTTTAGAGTTTTGGTTTAGCTGAAAAAAAAAAGCTGCATATGTTTTATCTCAAAACAGATAGCAGGTCTGAGGCACAGGCTTTTATCTTTAACTTGGGAAATAGATGCAATGCTCAGCTTGCATGGACAGTTTGGACTGCAACTTAAACTTAGAACTAATAATATCTCAATTCTTTCTTATATCTAGGCAGAGATCTGAGCAGTAAATACTGCTTGGATTCATCCAGTGAATATGCATCCTAGGAAGGCAGTATTTGGCCTGTTGTTTTTGGCAATAGGAAACCTCTTTGGTACTGTGCTTGAATTTCTCGGGTAGTTCCTCATACAAGAGTTAGAGATTAGAGTACCTTTTAAAGCTATTTTGAACAAAGAGTAAAATTTGGGATATTTCTATGGGAAGGGCTAGTGAGGGCTGAATTGTTCATCTGTCATCTTACTTGGTGAATTCAACAAAAATTCCTTTAGAGTCCAAGCTGTCTTTCTGTAGAAAACATCCAAAACCTGAAAAAATCATCATCTATTTTGGCAAAATCCTATAAAGTAATCATTTCTTGCTGTCCAAGACATGCTTCTGATGTTACTAGAGCTTATTTTTACATGTTTGTTTTTAGTGAAAACATTCTTAAGTGAGCAAACCAAACAAAAATTATACATTGGAGAGAACTGTTTTATTTGTGCTTCATAGTCTTTCAGTAAGACTGTTAACAAGAACTGGATGACCCATGTGTTTTGCCTTGCTACCCAAACTCTTTTATAAACTTTTAATCTCCCCAATTCAAACTTGTTTAAAACCTTTACCCATGGAAATAGATTTGTCAAGCTACAGTATTATTTTCACCATCTGTTAAAATGAGATCAGAACAAAGCTGCTTAATCCTTTGGCACTGAGACAAGGATTTCCCATTCTTAAACTTCTCATTGTTTTATATTAAGCGTTCCCTTCTTGTGGAGCACAGGCCTGATCCTGGGTCTGTCAAAGTAATTGGCTAGAATTCTTCCTGATTCACTGAAATCAAAAGTCTGGAAAGAACCCAGTAGAGGCCAAATAACAAATTACATGGTTATCACTGTGAAAGCAAAATATTTAGTATGTTTATTGTAAATTGTGCATTTGCACTGATACAGGAATGCAACTACATACGAGGCATCATCACAGGCATTTTGACTGTCTCTGCCTCCTTGTGTTAGGGAGTGTGGATGATGATTAAATAAATTAACATGTTTTAAAGTAAAAGATTTTAGCAGTTTGCATTCTGGAACTGTTCTGCCAGTGGAGAAGGAATGTCTGTAACAGACTGCTTGTCAGGAGAATTTTAAAGAGTACTCAAAGATTCCTTATACTTTTACTTAACATTTTATTTAATGAATCACAGGTCTCCTTAGGATTAGAGACATTGGTGGGAGATTCTTGAAAGATACGGCATTTAAGCTATATTTTCTAGTGCAGATTTTTGTCCTTTGATGTGTGATGTATCTTTCCTGCTTAAGAACTGTTTTTGATCCTTTTTATGAGCAAATTTGTAATGTTCTGTTCTTTCTGAAACATTCATGTCTGGTTCCAGTCTAACTTTAGTACCAACAGTCTGATTTTCCTAGCATAATTCACTAATATAAAATGACTTAGGAATTTAGGGAGCCAGGGTTTTTTTTTGATGGGAAAGTGTTCCTCCTTTTCTTTTTCAGCTGATCCTCCTCCCTATATTGATGGCATTCGGATCAACAGCCCCCATTATCTGACCAAGATAAAGCTGACCTCCCCAGGGTCCCATACATTTACCTTGGTGGTGTCCCAGTATGAGAAACAGAACACTATCCATTACACCATCAGGGTATGTACTGGTGATTTCATGATGAATTTAAACACTTCTACTAAAGTAATGTCATGTTTCCTTGGAAGTGTGATGAACAAATATACTTTACATTGATAATGTTATTTTGGGGAGAAAGGAAACAAATGATGCAGCAGAAATGTTGAAGTGCTTAATAGTGTTTTCAAGTAGAGTTAGGACAATATAGTGCCCATAGCAGTAAAGAAATTTTTATCTTTCCTACTTTGCAATGCAGGTGTGATATAAAACTGTAAACAGCAACTAGTTAGCTGAAAAATACTCTTATCTCCTGGAATAAGAAATTGGTATCTGCATCCAGGAAGAGCATTGACTGTCTATGTATACAACATTAGCCTATTTTAGATCTGCTAAGATTGAAATTTTTCTGATTTCTCTAAGTTATTATCTTTTATACTGAACTCCAAGGGTGATTTTTTTTCCCCCCCCTCGGCTGCTTTGATCAGCCACCAGTTCTTTCTCCTTCCACCAGTGCCATATCCTTCCCAAAGATGCCATCTGGTAAAGGACAGGCAAGAAGGAGAGGTGGTTGGAGCCCAAGTATTAGTCTCATTTCCTTTGTGGTGCTGTTTTGGGCATGTAGTGAGCAAGTTTCTAAAAGTAATGTGTATACAAGTCTGTTTGTTTTTCCTGATTTAAGAGGGGAGAGGTTTAACTTTTTCATCTTTTCACATGAAAGGGGCAAGATGAATGTGACCAGCTTCTTCTTTTACAATACAGGTGTATTCCTTGTGCAAGTTTACCTTTTCCAAGATCCCGACGCCTTACACGGTTTCCAAACGGGTAAAGAAACATTTTCATTTATGGCTCACCGGATAATTCTGTTTTAATTTTTCTAGAGTTGAGATGTCCAAGGTTATTAAATATATTCCTATGCCTAAAAATGTCAGGTTAGATCATCTTCCAGCAAATGAAGCTGGACAAAGCTAATGAATGCTCAATTTGAGCATAATTAGCGTAAGGCCAAACCTGTGCTCAAGTTGCACGTAACTTGCCCAACAGTTAGCTGCATTGCAAGCATAATTCATACCGAAGGAAAAGTTTTTGGGCTGGCTGACACTGTTCAGGATGGTAACTTAACTTCTATTAACATAAGAATCCTATTTGGTATATAAGGTCCATCTTCAGTGCAAAGGGTATTGGTAAAACTGTAGCAATGCAGATATATTATAAAGCCTTTGGAGAACAGACTAACCTTTAGAATACCAACCTGTGCCGTAATATGCAACTGCTCTGCAAAGATCAGATTGTGCAACTACAATTGCAAAGTAAAAACCCTGCAAGTACTGCTTGTTTTCTCTTGAGAAATATGCATGATTTTTTTTTTGGAAGAATTCTTGGCATTATGAGACAAAATCAGCGTTGGGAAACTATAGGCACCAGTACCAAGACTGTGACAGATTGACAATAACATAATACGCTACTGTTCTTACATTTTATGTAAGACATCTCAAAAGACTGCTGTCACTAGGCAAAGCACTCATTCTGTCAAATATTATCATGGCAACATTTCCATGGTTCATTTCATGCACAAGTGTCCCTTGAGAGTACAGCAGTGGGGGCAAGGGCCAGAAACTTGACTAGAATCTAGAGGCCCAGGCAGTTTGGGGGCCAGCTGCTATTACTATTTCAGCTTTGAGCTGCAGTTACACCTTCAACTGAACTGTAAATATAGCCTAGAGCCCACAGGATAGTGCTGCTTGCTTCCAAGCTTGTCCTCTTAGAGGGTTTTGAACAATGAGGGGAAAAACTAATTCCCTGAAAAAAAATTTCTGCTCACTGCTGGCTTGATATGGGAGTGGAGGTGGGGAGTAACATACAAGGAATATATCTCAGCTAGAGTTTTGTGTGAACGACTGGCACGTCTTACAAGTCTAACCTTCCATTTTAATGACTAGCAGAAAGAACTTGTGAACAGATGGCCTGTTTTTCACAGTCTGAGCAGCATTCTTTCTCTTACATTTATTTGTCCTGTTGGAACCTGTCCTTATGGATGTCTTTGTTGTGCTTGGAATGCTGGTTCTTAATGGGCCTACAGGTGACTGCACATTTTTCATGGTTAGAAACATAAAAATGTTTTTGCATCTGTATTTATCACTTACGTAAAAAAAAAAAAGAGGGGGGAGGATCTAAGGCCTTCATCTAGGTAGGTGTAAGACTAGTAAATTTCTGAATAGTTAAATATTCTGACCTCACACTTAATTAGGACAGATTACTAGAGTCAGTGATGTGTAAAGCGAGAAAAGTCTAATCTTGTTTTGTCTGTACATATAAGCAGTATAAATCTTCCTAAATATGTGAAATGCTTTCTGTACTTTCCCTCTAGGTTAACGGACAGTGGAAAGGTCACACTGCTGGAGGATGTGGCAATTTCAGAGACAGCTACAAAAACAATCCCATTTATCAGTTTCAGGTGGACAAGAGTGGGCCATTGCTAATTGAACTACGGGGACCAAGGTTTGTAGAAAATAAGTGTGCATCAACACAGGGTATGTGTGCTAAGGGTAAACTTTCCTAGCATCCTCCAAAAAGGTAGTAGGAAGTTTCTTGAAAATCCTGTGCCATTTACTCTGCCCCTAGTAGACCAGAAGGAAGAATTAGATGTTGGTGCCCTGTGGAGTATCTTTTATTTTGCAAGTTTCTTCCCTGACTCGTAAGGAATATTCATATTACAGGATACCCAGCTGTTACTGTTATAGCACATACCTCTATATCCCACAGTATGCCCCAGCCATAGAAAGGGCTCAGGAGTTTTGAGTTTTCAAGGGAAAACTTAGAAAGCAGAATTTAAAATAGATATAACTTAAGCTTAAGGCTTATAGTTCTCACACTCCCATTCATGCAATTTGGCACCAAAAAAAAAAGTTTCAGTATATTAAAAGATACTTGTTAAAGGCCAGAAGAAAGGGTTTCCTCGCAACTGATAGCCTTAGTACTGAGATTACTTCTATAGATCCTATACGATCCTATACGTGTCCATATTCCTACCTCAGAATAACAATGCAGAAAGTCTGATCAGTAACATCTCCTGCCATGTCAGGGGTTGGGGAGGGATTGTTTTGTTGTTGTTCAGGGGGATTTTTGATTGGTTTTTGCAAAGCTGTATTACAGACCCCCCCCCAAAACAGCAAGACTTCTATCTATCCATCCTCTCCTCTCCTTGATGGAGCTCCTTTCCTCTTGAAATGAGGATGGGTAAAGGCACTTCCATAAAGGCGGGGCTCTGCTACTCCACCATTTCTTTTGAATATATTTTTTTCCTGAGTTTTGAGCTCATATTTATTTCAATGACAGGGGCAATGGTGTCTGCCTGCTACATGTATTAAGAAGTAGTAGATAACTTTTTCTTAAGTTTCATAATACCCCATGAGAAATGCTGCTGAGGTTGCCAACACTGACAGTGATCAGATCACACCCCATGTTCTGTGCCTCCCAACACTTAAGTAGGTCACCACTAGCTTAACCACCTGAGGTGTGTTTTGGTGCAGAGGAAGAAAACTAGCAGGGATTTCCCACAGGGTATAGTTATGCATCTGAAATATATTGTCTTCTTCCAAAGTCTATTTTCATATTATAGTAAGTTTGACTAGCAATTCTGTCACAAATATGCTAGAACTTTCAAATGTGTTCCAGTTCTGCTTCATAGCTTTTAATAAGTCACTCTCTTCATGATAATCCTGATCATCCACAAAAACTCAAGTAACAGCCTGTCACTTCACTTACAGGCAATACAGTGTTGGTTTTGAACTTGTCACAGTCTCAACAGTAGGAGATCCTGGTACCTCTGGCTTTCAGAAAAAGAATAGTGGTGACTACAGGTAATAGCTCACTTACTGTTTCAGCACTCTGAGATTTCATTATTTTGGATCTTAATTAACCAATAATTTCTTTTATCCTAGGTGTGGATTTTGCTACTTGGAAGTGGAGAACATATTTGCTGGAATTTACAACATCATCCCCACCACCTTCCTGCCTCAACAAGAAGGTCCATTTTTCTTAGATTTTAACAGTGCTACTCCTCTAAAGGTATCACAGCTTCAGTGAGGAGAGAGGTCTGTGCATTGCCATTTAAGGAGGTAGTTAAGATTTATGCTGCAGCCTGAGAACAGATGACTCCACATATATAAAAGACAATTGCACTCTTAAGTTATAGCAAACACCATGGAGCCACCAACTTGTCAAATAATTGCAGTAGGCAGTTACCTGTGGCTTTTGCTGCTCCAGTATTAGAGTGAGCACTGTTCAACAGGTTTGTGAACATGCTAAAAGCCTTGTACTCAAATGAACATGTAAGATTTCCTTTATTCAAATTTTTGACACTTCAAATCAAGACCTGGTGAATTAAGAGGAAAAAGTCACATGGGAATTCTCTTTGTGTATGGGATTAAGATTTTTTTTTTCTTAAAAGTAAACCTGTAAGAAAATAATATTCTTGTGTATTGCACTTATTCAGTTTCAGAACCAAAACATTTTAAAAGCTCCCCTCCTCAATATGTTCAGAATTGAACACAATCAAAACTCCATGCTGACTTTACCATTGCTTGTCTGTAGTATGTATGTAGGAGTAAAGCAAGAGAAGGCTGTGTGAGGACTTGCAGAGTTCCACCATAAATTATTTCTAAAAGAAAAGCGATGGCTTCATACACATTATGCTCTTTCATGCCTATATTATTTTAACACCTAATGGTCTCACAGCACAAGGTCCCCTGTGGCTCTCTTGTCCGGCTGGCGCTAAGAACCCTGTTGATAGGGATGAGCATTAGAAGTGGGGAGAGCTGACCAGCAGTACAATACAGGCAGGATAACACACCAGCACCCCCACCACGTGTGAAAAGCTCTTCCCAGAGGTGCACTGTAAGATTCCCTGTCTGCTGAATCTGTCCCATTTGTTGATGCTAAGAGTTGGTGAACTAGCTACCATCAGTGTCCTAGCAAAGAGTATATCCCTGTCATTTCTGTAAGTGTCAAACAGGTATCAGAAGGATCACCTAAAAGTCTTCCCTGTAAGCTGCACCTGCAAGTGCAGTGCTTGCTAATCATGACACATGACCATCTCTTAAGCTGCACCCTTTTCTATTATGTTACACTTAACATTACTTTCTTCAGTATTTTTTGTTTTTGAGCAACCATGTGGCAGACATCTAACTCCACAGGATCTGACATTTTGGGAGAGAGGGTGTTTTTTGAAACATTCCCAAGATAGTCTTAGTCATTTGGGTTTGTTTAGCAGTTCCTCAGGGGACAAAAAAAATGTAGTTTAAATTTATTTTTGGAGTACAAGTGCCATTTAGAAATCAAGGACTAGAAAGTTGTGTCCTAAAATTATTCCTAAAGAAGTCTGCTACTGCCCCATCTCAAAAGCCCAAGTTTCCTTTTGTTTCATCTCTTTCATTAGGCAGCTGCTTGACAAGTGCCTAGCTTGAAAAGGAGAAGCAGGCTCTTCTGGACTCCAAATTCCATCTGGGTTAGGGAGTTCAGGACAAGTTTGTCACACGGTGACTTACCTTGTTAACCAAGCGAGGCTCAGGTTAGGGTTGTAAGGAAGCAGTGCAGGAACAGCATGGGCACAGGCCTGGGGGAGCTTGAGTCAGTTGCCTCAAGGACTGTTCTCTGTTACAAAATTAAAATTTCATTTGCTTCACCACACTTTTTGCTATAACTGGGTGTTAAGTTTTTTAGCTCAGCCTCAACCAGGGTGGCAATACATGCATTTTATCACCTACGAAGTTAGAGATAGATATGACAGGCAGCTTAGATGAATTTTGACAATACAAAAGACAGATGCCACCAACTTCCACCTTTCGATACAAAGTACTTGGACTTTCTGTGTTGTTTGAGATCAAGTCAGTAAGACTTGGCTATGGTAAAAGCTGCTGTTCAGTAGTTACTCTCTGTGCTGCAGTAAGGTGTGTGTGTGTGGGGGGGGGTTGTTTTGGTTTTAATCTAAGCATGACCAACGGCCAGAACTTATGCAGCTAATTTAAGTGCAGGATGAAACAAGCATGAGGTTTAGCTTCCCTTCTGTATCGCAGTTGTATTTTAGTACATACTGATAAGCAAGGAATGGATGTGTTTTCCTAAGGCCAGAGAAAGGCTGTTACGCCCAAGGATACAATAACACCTCTTACACAGTACATCAGTGAACTGGGCTCATCCCAGCAAGTAAAAATTTAAATTCGGGATCAATGTCCTTTATAAGGCAAGTCCTACCCAAATATTGCAGCCTATCTAGTGCGGTAGAGAATCACTGTTGCACATTTCCTGCCGTATACAGGAATGAGAACTCACAGGCACTTAGGAAATATTACTATAAATCCTAGTTTCTGGTTGTGACAAAGTAATTTTGGAAAAAAAGGGTTTTTTGCCCCCCCCCCCCTTTTTTTTCTTCTTTTTACAAAAATAACGTTTGGATATGCACTTATGCTTTACTGGTAGCTGTCAGTATATCTACTGCTATCATTTTTCCACATCCCCAGAAAACTTACCGGCGAGTGATCCGATCCCTAAATCTAATCTTTGCCCTATACCACACACTGATTTTGATCCACAAGACAAGAGGATGTGACATGCTGCATTAAGCCCTGGATTTTACAACAGATACAACTTTTACAACAGAGATCGCTGCACAGTAACAGAGTCAGCTCATTGCAGAGCCACATCACCATACTTACAGTTAGCTGACTGCATAACGCTTCAGCCTTGAGTCTTCTCTGCCTCTAACCATGCAATTCAAGCTTCTAAAAATTAGGATACAATATAGCAGCAAGGATCCTGCACCCTTCAGTTGTTGTCTGTCACACAGCAGCCAGTTCTCACCACTACCTAAGTGCAGAAGGGTGGGGATAAATGACTAAATGAAAGGCAGGTGCTTTTAGGAGAATTGCAGTTTCTTTGCTAGTCACTAAGAGAAGCCTCCTACAAATAAATGGTTTTTTTGTTTGTTTGCATTTCTCTACATGAGGAGTACTGAGGAACAACTGGATATATCCTCTTCAGCTATTTTAACATTATCCTTATTTATGCACTGCAATCTTTTTCTGCATTTTGTGACCTTACCTTAAAGTTGCATGCAGGATACCATATGCTGCTGTTTTATGGCTCAGGGTAAAATTTCCCCTTCAATTTTTTGTTTTGTTTTTCTAGGAAAACATGGGGTTAATCCATAGTTGATACAATCTATTAGTTCTCAAATATTTGCTGAGAATTAACACCTGGAAGAATGTTATCCATATTAGCTTCCATCACATCTGCCCCATGAGCTCCAGATTCAGCCCTAGTTCTCTGATGCAGGTTCCCTGTACCTGCTTGGTACAGGGATTTTTGCACCTGATCATATCCCAAAAGAGGTGTTTGAACAGACAGTTATTTCTAATTAAGTTTGTGCACAGATAGTAGTGCTCATTGTTTAGTCAAAAAAGGACATTTAAGACCAAATACCAAAGAGTAGTAGGATTCCTGGGTTAACACTTGTTTTATAGTACATTCTCCCTTCAGGACAACTCTACCTGTTATGATCATGTAAACACACTTTCATACATCAGAGGTTTATTTTTATACCCATGAAGATACATCCTGGTACCCATCATGTTACACTTAGGAATTCTAACAGAAAAGTAACTGGAAAGAGCTTACTCATTTTCCTGTATTCTAAAGTGATTTAAGTTCATTTGTCATATTTATCATTATGGCTTTTATGGAAGTTCAAAATAAAATGAGTTTTCCTTTAATTAGCCCTGTAGTTCTGCCTGTTTGCTTGCCCAAGTGTTCATTTACCCGCTCAGGGCTGGGTTGGCCAAGGGAAGAAGTCTGAAACAAGTTGTTTTATTGGCTTCTGCAAGAGCAGGCATCGACCCTTGCTGATCAAGGGTTTTCCCCTCCTGGGAGCTGAACGCAGGATTGGGGCATTTGCAAGTCCTGGCTACGGCCCTGGGTCTGTATCCTGCAGCAGGTAAGAGCCGTCATTCCCCAGCTGCAGGGAGATACCAAGGGGGGCTTTAAAACGGGGAAAAAATATAAAAACACAAGTGTGCTGCACAGGCACTAGCTTATCTGGCTTATTACTACAATGCAACACTTCTGTACTGCTTTTTATTTCAAATTTAATACTGGAAGCGAATTTTTCCCAAGTTACTGTTACCTCTGAAGTTGGATCCACCACTTCTTTCCTAAGCATTTGCTGAGCTGAGAAATGCTGCTGATGTTCAGTCTTTAGGTCACTTACTTCAGCATGTAAATCCCTATGGGCTCAAAGTCTCACCTTACTATCTCTCATCTACAGAATCTTATTTTTCTGAAGACCAGTTACCTTCAATTCTGCATGGCCTTCTGGCAAATTTCAGCAGTATTAAGAACATAATAAGAGGTGTTACATAATATAGAATAACCTTCCTCTTTTCTGCTAAGGATTTTTTGAAAAGTTGGCTAAGCTTGTGGCCTTATGGAATTCTGGAATCTTTACCAGCAAGAGGATATTTAAGGACAAAATTTGCTTTGGGAAAAGACTCAGTACTTACTTACTTAGCAGTTGAGATACATGCAGCTTGCACAGACTCCAAATGAAATGTGAAAAACAAAAACGTTTACTGTAGTGTGAAGAATTTTACATTAACTTTGAGAATAGATACACAAGCTGTGGCAGGGACAAAATACAACAGGACTGCAAAAACATAGAATAGAAAATACGTTGGGCAATACTAAAATTCCCATCAAATTAACAATATAAACTGACATTTTAGATAAAATGGTGCTTTCAGAAATGCTTAGCCACCAAAACTTAAAGAGTCCTAGGATTTTTACTACCACTTATTAGCATAATTTCCGGATACTACTACTGCCTAACAGCTCCTGGCAAAACATGCCCGTGCCCTTTCTAGTTTTATTGAACACTCTCTAGGGCATTCTAAAACCTCAAGTCCTTTTAACAATTATAAAACCCCACACAGTACAACCTACAGAGAAATTTAAGAACACATGGTCAGTCTACACTGGCAATTCCATTTCTTCATGCATATTTTAAGGGTGAATCCCATAGCATAACTGTCCTGAACACATCTATGACTCCCATTTTCGAGCAATAACACTTAAAGTGCTGAAAAAGAATACTTACTTCTCAGGGGAGGGGAAGGGCGAGAGGCCAAGCAACTCTTTTTGGTCACTGGAATCACCCTTCGAGTCCAAAGCAGACTTGGCAAGGTGGCTAGAAAGGGCCTGTCACTGCTGAGCGTTACCAGCCCGTTTCCCTCTTTCTCCTATGCCAGTTTTTGAGGGCACGACTCATCTTTATCCTTTCTGCGAGCACCAAGGGAAGAGTGAAGGCCTTTAGGCCCACACATGCAACAGCTTTCCTCTATACAAAATATTTCTACACTTTCAGCATCATACAGACAAATACAGATGTTTAAAGAATATGCCACTTGCACTCAAAAGATCCACTGTATCTAAAGAAGAGCATTTCAATTCTACAAAACTGAAGCCAAACTGCTCACTGCAAATGTCTGGCTTAGATTTCAGACCCCTACCGGCATGAATTTACACGGGAACGTTACTCGTTATTGCTTCAGCCAGGCTGCTACAAAACAATTTACAAAGTCTGTGAAATACGAGCACAGCTTCAACGTTTGACAACTCGTCCGGCCCACAAAGGATTTACTGAATAAAAACTTCAGCCCTCAGCATCACTCAGACTTCTTAGTGCAGTTTTAAAATTCTTAGAGTAAACGCTTAAGATTTGGCATGTATTATTGGCACGACGTTCTTCGGACACTCAGAAGTTCATGTATAAATATTTATACTCCCATTAATCCGGGTAGGGCACAGGAAGGACTCAGCCAATCTGGGCAGCTTTTCTGCCTGCGCATATTCCCTCTTTGATTTTCATGCACTGAAGGGAGAGCTGCTTCATTCGGTTATCCAGAGCGAGCCCCTCCGCGGCGCTGCTCCTGTTGCTGCTCCTGTTCTTGTTCGCTCGGTCGCTTGTCTTGTTCTCTGCCCCTTCTGCCCTATCCCCTGCAAAGAAAGCATTACACTGGATGTTAAAACCACGTTTCACTCTGCAAGGTAAGGTTCAAGCAGGTGCCCCCGCAGCTTCCTTAGCCAGAGTTTACAAAATCACAGGAGCAGGAGGAAGGTGTAAAGTAACCCAAGTTGGCCTTCCAAGCTGCACTCACCCTGTGCGCTGCCTCAGCAAATGTGAACAGACTTAAACTGGAGTACCCCGGAGCACTGGGAATCCCCCAGGCTGCATTTGTCAGAAAAGGCTTGCCCCGCATTAGGAGGCTGCTTTTGGCAGCATATTTGATTTGTTCTGGAAAGCAGGATCGATCTTCAGGAAGTAGGACAGCAATTTAAAAAATAAATAAATAAACAGAGTTTTTCCTTAAAATATGTGTGCCATCAGAATCCCACTGATCACTGACTCCCTGAGGAACCTCTAGCCCCACTGCGAGCTGCCAAGAGGCCCAGGGCAGCTGAGGGGCTTCTCCTGCTCCCCGTGCAAAGGCGAAAAGCGGTGGCCTGGGCGCGTGCGGCTGCGCGTACCTCGTTCCGCGTCGCACTCGGGCGACGAGGCCCCGCTGCACTCGCTCCGGGGCCCTAGGGCTGGGAAGACCATGCCGAACTCGGAGAGGGAGACGGGGCTGGGCAGATCCAGGCTTCCAGGCCGCGTCGTGGGAGGAAACTGAGAGGGCACCTCGCACGGGCTCGTGGGGCCGGAGCTGAAGCTTGACACCGACTGCGTTTCTGACTCTTCTTCGGATACAAAGCTACTGCCGTGATCGTCCTCAAACACTTCCGAAGCCACTGCAACGATTAAAGAACACCCCAAGGAGGAAACATGTCTCCCCCTGCCAGCGAATTTCACTTGCTCAGTTTTGCATCTTCTGTGCATACATGCACTGCTATCCCACTCTCATAGTTTGTCCCCCTTGCAAAGCCTTAACCCAGCATTTCCTAAGTAGATCAGGAAGGGCTGATCCTGCCCCATTTCCAGAGAGAAGCTGGCAGGAACAGCAGACCAATGACAAACCCTACAAGAGCTGCTCCTTATACTGACACCCTGGCTATTGAATGCTGCTCTCTGCTCACGAGACCCTGTGACAGTTACCTTCTATACATAAATCAGGAGAGCAACTGGCCCACTGTGCCCCTCTCAGCCAGCACCATCTCAATCCCACCAAGGATTCCGGGTTAATTTACAGCACTAATCAGAAAGCAGACGTGTCTGCAGGAGAGAACTACTTGCGCTTTCCCACTTCTACAATTCCAATTCAACATGAACTCCTAAGACCTTCCTTTGGATGAAGATCACTAAATGAGAACAAATAAAACAAAAAGCCCTAACCCACACAAAATCATTCTCCCTGCCTATGGTCACTCATATGCAGAATTCCAGTTACAGCAAACCAAGTCTGAACTGTGTAGCTACAGGCTTTCTGTTAGGAAGAGGAGGAATCCATTAATACCATCTCCATTTTGTACAATATATGCAGTGTAGATCTCATTAAAGAAACAATGTTTTCCATCTGGCCTTATTGCAGGATGGAGACCTATGAACAAAAGACTTTTGCCCACAAACAGTCCCACTGGGCTAAGAAAGTTACTTTTAAGCATCAGCCTTTGCACAACAAACACGTGCCCTCGCACTGCCTAGGTTTGGAGCTGTCCCACAAGGAGCAAGATACTTATAACGACCTGTAGGCTTAAAGGAAACGTTTCAAAGCAGATCTGTTATCTCCGCAGCTTGGGGCACGTGCTCTGCTCAGGCATGAAGGGGGCAAGGAGAGGCAGCCTCCATCATGGTTAGTTCAGAGATGCAGCCTCTTTCCACCATGTGAGCTGCACTTCAGAACTGACCTAAAAGGCTTCAGAAAGTAACATGTACAACCAGCATTATCCAGCTCCACGATGCCTCCTCTGGGACGTCTTGTGCTTGGAGAGAGTTTGTTGTGATTTTGTTTTTAATGTCAAATCCAAGCTGCACAATGACCCTTCTTCTCCCCTGCTGTGTTTTATCAGTATACAGCGAGCAATTCAGATAACTTGCAGGTGTAAAAGCAAAAAGGATTGAGTAAAAGAGATGTTCCAAGCTGCAAGGAGTCCTTGGTAATTGGTAAAGAGCACTGGCACCCGCTAGCCTAGAGCAAACACAAATTATAGCCTACTTATTAGCACCCAAACTTGCTATAACCACAGAGGAGCATCTGCTAGGCCATTAAAAAAAATTGTGCTGAATGCTGAAGTGTTTGACTTAACAGACAGAAATCAAGACATAAGGAGGCCTTGGTGGAAACTCCCACCGAGTTACAGCGCAGGGGAGCTTGTTTCGTGCTGCTGTGGTGATGTCTGGCAGGCGCCTAGCGCTGCCCTGCCACCTGGGGCTGCCCCACACACAGCCTGGAGTCCTGCCCCACACGCAGGCCCTCGTCCCGTCCACAGAGAGGGGTGAGCTCAGCTGCCCACCATGCCTAAAGCCACAGCAGTGGCCAGGGGGGCAAAACCTGCCTGGTTGTTTCAGCCCCTCCACACCACGCCGTAAACTTCTTCAGCAGAAGCAAACGCAGCTACGCTCGGGGCTTGTGGGGGCTGCTGGGCTCCAGCTGGCCTCCAGGTCAGCCAGGAGGGCAGCTCGCTCAGGAGGGTGCTGCCATCGCCCACGGAAACGTGGTTCAGGCCAACGCGCGGCCCGAACACACTGCGGCTCCGTGAAGCACACGCGCTGCGCCAAAGCCAACACGCGGCCAGGGAGCCCGTGGCGGGAAGGAGCTTGTCCTTGGACCCACTCGACTTCATGTCACACGTTTCTATACGAGCGCAGCTGCAGCCGTGAGTGTCCCTGCTGTGAGGCCAGGCCTGCCCATACACGTGCTTGCTCCAAAGCAGCCCATGTCCTCATCACTGTGACCTAACACAGTCCGCAACCTTCCAGTCAAAAGTCACTAACAGCAGCATTGCCCGCTTCAAAACTAGCAGCATGCTGTTATGTGGATTAGTTTTATTCCTTTCATTCCTTTCTGCAGCATTGCTAAGGCAACAGCTGAGGCACTTTGACTTGCCGCCTTTTCCTGGGAAACTTGGCTATCAAAAACCCGATAAACTCCAGTAAAAAATGGCGTAATCACAGCCAGGCAGTGCGCCCAGTAGCCTTCATCTTGACATCTCTTACGAAGGCCACAGGACGCTCCCTAGCAGGGCAATGCTCTCTCACCTGAGATGGTGTCCGACTCTGGTTTACTTGCAGACAGGTCTTCCACAGAGGTGTTGCTCCCCTCGGCACCCACGCCACAGCCTCGAGGTCCCATGGCCGTGGACCGTCTCCTCTCATGAATCTCATCTGAGATCATCTCCAGGTTTTTCAAAGCAGTCTTATACTCTCCCTTTGCCAGGGCCAGTTTTGCCTGCAGGTCATCCACTGTTTTCTTCAATTGCTAACAAGAAAGACAGATATCAGAGGAGCTTTCATTATGAATGGCCTCAAGTACCATCTTCAGTTTCCCATTAAGTACTCAACTGACTTGTGCCCCCCATGTGCCCGCACCCATCCCACACACCCAGAGCAGCAGGTATCACCACTACTCTCGTATATGGAAGTGCCGGCGAGCAGGATATGAAGAGGGAGCTGGAGCCCTCCTCCTTCACATGAGGAAACAAATCCTCTCCAGTTTTTATCTTTAGAGTGTGCTTAGTAAATTGGTCGAGATAAGAGATTTCAAACAGAATTGCTTTTGTACTGAAACTCCACAAAGTTATTATCGGAGCACTTCACATTTCATTTTAATATTTACCATCAGCAGTGATGAGTTTCAGATGCATCTGAAGTGCATACGTACCTCTAGCTGGACATAGTACTTGGCCTTGAGTTCAAAATAAGGTCTGTGGAAAAACAAGGAACGAGCGGTTACGAGCGCCGGGCCTGAACGCGGAGCCCTGGCGTGGGAGCTCTCTTCTGAACATTAACACAACTGTCTTGGGTTTCATTGCGGTCTTGAGGGACTACTGATCTAGATCATGAAACACCTACGTGTGCTCTCAAGTTTCTTTCTCCCACCCCTGTCCTCTGATATATCTATTTCTCATGGGTCTCTTGGCCTAAATACGATTTTCAAAATCCCACTTTTTGTAGCTGACAGCAGAATTCCTTCAGGCCTAGATTCTGCAAGATATTGAAACACAACAAGCTCTAGACCTGAGCAGCCCCTCCGTATCTATCTCATTTTAGAGCTCCGAACATGTGTAAATCCTTGCAGATTCTGAGCCCTACACTTTTCCATGGCCAGGTTTGGGACTATAGGTGCAGTTCCTTGGGTTTTTTTTTCAGCCAAGGAGAGAGTATGAAGGGAGATTTGGAGCACCAAAGGCAGAGCATTTCCCTCCAGTTTCACAATTTGCTCACACACAGAGCACATTTCCCACTACGGGCAGAACTTCTTGATAAGGTTGAGGCGTAACTGCAGTGCTGCTCGCTGCCCTCCTTCCCTTTGGGAAGCTCTCCTGAAAAGCACAGGAGAGAGAAGCAATCAGGTATGGTTTTATGCAAATAATAATAATAAAAAAATATATCTCCACCCTGGGCAAGCCTTTTCTGAGCAAGTAACATCTCTTCCTCATTTTCTTCCTTGGTGTCCCACCAGGACTGAGCTGTGGACATGCACCACAACTCCAGGGCATAAAGCTATGGCTCTCCGGTCCTACGCCCTTCGATGGGCTGAATTCGATATACCCTCCTTCAGTTTCTTGCAGCCAAATTACTTTATAGCTTGTCCTTTAATCAGATCCCCTACCACAAGCAGCAGCGTCAAGGGGACCAGCTGCTCTGCAACGTTTCGAGTGACACAGTTGAACTGCACCTTTTTTTCCCTCTGCTGGGGCTTAACCCTCCAACATCTGCCTGTATGGGCCTGCCAGACATGGAAAGTGAGGAATACAGCCTGGATGAAGCAGCAGGAGGACTCCT
>NW_010587483.1:0-16864 GCF_000705375.1 Tinamus guttatus
GTCCACTTCCAAGTTTTTACACATTCAACATCTGTCTGAAGAAGCGCTACCTTGTTTGTCTGCTTTTGTTTGCTTTTTATTGGTCACCTGTATCATGCCACTACATTGCTGGCCACCTACATGAATCTAGAATAAAACACTAGGTGCTTTGTTTCAAAATAGCAATTTTACTTTATGAGTGAAATTTTTTGGCACTTTTTCCATCTGTCTGAAGAAGCGCTATCTTGTTTGTTTGCTTTTTAATGGACACCCGTATCATGCCAGTACGTTGCTGGCCACCTACATGGATCTAGAATAAAACACTAGGTGCTTTGTTTCAAAATAGCAATTTTACTTTCTGAGTGAAATTATTTGGCACTTTTTTTTTCCCCAGACGTGATGCATTACTAGAAAAAGCCTAGGATCATGCCAATATGCATCCTTCCTCATCCCACACTCATGTGGGAGAAGAGCACTTTCCTTAATTGCCTACAGTGAAACTGAGCATGAATTTATATTGAATTTCCCTTTGTTTTGTGTCAAGAAATAAATGTGAATTGCTAGGCGTATACTCACCAATACAATTCTTTCCATCTGCAGCAAGCTCATACCCTTCATAACACTGACAGACGTAAGAGCCAGGCGTGTTCACACAGATCTGCTCACAGGCATGTTTCTCCACAGCACAAAGATCCTGAGCTACAAAACATAATTCCATTAGTATGATTTTTTTTTCTGACCTTCCATGTTGCATACCTAGACTATGGATTGAAAATAAACTTCAGGAAGTCATAAAAGGTCTTCAGAGATGAGCTCTTTTTAACATGGAATATGTTAGTGTTCTGTCAAATGGTGAAACTTTTATGCCAGGAAGAACAACCACTCAAAGCTTAGGAGTCTGTTCCTTTAGCTAATGGCAATGGTTGTTACTGGGCCCAGAAGATTTGCTTGACTGTATCTTTCCTCCAAAATTTTGAAGGATATTCTTCATTTTTTTAAAATAAATATTTTTATATGTTTTTTTTTATGTTAAAAAAATCCTGAAGAGGAGGATAGAAAAGGAAAGACTAGGAACCCAGAGGACTGAGAGTCTTGGGTATCTTTAATTTTTGAGTTTTATCATGAAAAACACCATCACAAGTCCTCCCTCTCCCCTCCATGCAAACGTCACATCAGAAAAGGGACTATAATAAATGAGGTCAGTCCTAGTGAAGCACATTTGTCTTTCTTTATGATAGACTAAAGCTATTGGAGAACCCCAAGTTTCCCCAGTGAAATCTGTGGAAGGCAGAAGCGTTTGTGTTGCTCAGGATCAGACCCAAAGTGTGCTCAACACATAATTATTGTTTACAGCTACAAAAAAAAGGCTTTTGGGGCAGGTTTGAGGAACCTGGCCAAAGAAATACACATTTTCTTTTATAGCTGTGTGCTTTGTATCAAGTGACATGATGAACAGTATAAACAGTCCTTTAACTCTCTTGTTCCAGTATAAACACCCACAAATAGATAATTTTGCAGCTTGTTCCAGCCACATTTGTTCTTTTGTACTACACTGTGTATTAATGTGTATTAAAACTATCTGGAGAAGGATCTTAGTGATTAAGTTAAACAAACATACAGAGCACAGAACACATGATTACAAAATAGTCTCTGCCTGACAAAAGCCACTTGTCTCTAGAATCAGAGAGCTCTGTTAGACATTAACCTTTTCCAAGATAAAATATGATTTGCAAAACTCATTGAAAGAAACAAATCTAATTGTTGGCCTGTCCAAAATGACAAATTTTGAAATATAAGCATTTACACTCTAAATGCAAGGTCATCTGGGGAAAGTTGCCAGTTGCAAGTGCAGCTTCCCATATGTAAAATAAGCAACAACCTTCAGCTCGGTTCATTTTTTGGTGAAGGGAGCTTTGTACACCACATGTCCACAGAGATTCAAGTATTATTGAAATGTAATTATAAATCCAAATGAATGCAGTTGAAGGCCCCACTTGGGATTCTGACAACTGTCTCTCTGAAGACCTATAGTGACTTATAGACCTATACAAATTTTGTTAAAAAAATGGTGTACACAGATATAAATATGGCATACCTAGTCTGCTATTAATAGGAAGCAAGTTAAAGCAGATAAAATAAATCCTGCTTACTAAGAACATATCTAAACTTCAGTACAGTTTGTTATTACAAACTATAATTAAAGTCAATTACTTAAAACTGAAAGAGTCAGCCCTTTTTAAGGAGGAAATGAGTATAATACATAAGACTTCTGAAATTATTCACTGAAAGGTTGTAAAATCCTTATATTACAGAGGTTAGGAAAATTTTTCAGAGTGGCAAGTTATTTCACAGTTATCTAGTATGGGGTTTGTTGTGCTTTTCTATACCATTTGGTACTGGTTGCTATCTAGACCAGATACTGGAATCGTTAGACCACTGCCTGTCAGAAAATAAAGCAGTGCTTTGTTTGGTTATTATTTCATTCTTGAATGTATTACACCAATAAAATTCAATTTTATCTACTTATAGTGCACTTCTGAATAGAGTCAGGTGTAAAAATTAACTTCATGTGTTTTAGAAAGGCTTATGAGAACTTTATCATTTGCAAAAAAAAAGACATATAACTTTGCTATGATCAGCATTAATTGTATACTGAGCTCAGTCCTCTTTATGAACGCAACTCAAAAGATATGTAATATAAGCACATTTTGGGAGTGTGTGATAGAAAGGAAGTTAAAAGAGATAACATACTGCTGCAAGTCTTCTGGTCAGCATTCAGAATGTATCCTTGTTTACATCTGCAAATGTAGGAGCCAGGGGTGTTTATGCAGAAATGATCACAGTGATGTTCAACTATACTGCACATATGGGGCACTGAAAGAAGAAAGATAAAGTCTATTAACTGCTAGGATTAATTTCTTATGGTCAGAACTAGATAAAAAAAGTTTTAAAAAAATTTACTGTAGTCACTTAGAAACATAAATTAAATTTCAACACTCAAGAAAAAAAATGGAAGCTTAATCCCATAACTGGTTTTGAAAAGACCCCTTACTAAACAGCAATACATATTTGTTTCTAACAGCGGCGTGCACATAGATATTTGGTTGACAGCAGGCACATATTTTTGGGCATGGAATTACGTGTGCAGTGGAGATATATGCAACATAAAATTTTACAATAGAGTATCTGGAGACACTAGTTATTTGGTGGTTCCAAGAACACAACGAAACAAACCTACCACAATTTCAAATTTTGAAAACAAATAGACTTTAAATACAAACTGTTCTAGAGAACATTTAATTTCTTGAATAAAGAAAATAACCCTAAATCAGAATAATAAAGTGTAACGACTAGAGAACATCTCGATGAAGAATCTTGCGTATTTAGTTATTAATGCTGACAGTCATATGAGCAATATATGACTACTATGTATGAGGTAATGTATCTACACGGCTCAGAAAGTGGGAGCCGAGCACTACTATACTACAGAATAAAACTCTTCTGAGTTAATTTTTAATTTCTTTCCATTTTGCTGTAGTAATTTTAATTTCTTTCCATTTGTTGCATGTAGTAAAATGCAACAGAAGAGACTACAGGAAAGGAAAGGATTAGTGGACCAGCTTGGTCATATTCTTTGCTGACTTTCTTTTTTTTTTTCCAGACCAGTATATTAAGAAATTGCCCTGATATTTTCTTTCCACTGGAGCTTCGCTTGTATGTCATTTCTATACTATGTATGTAAATTCCTTCCCAAAGAGCACTGTGTAGAAAAAACATGTATTTTGTTCAATAAAGAGCTAAGGATTGATACCTTCCTTATTGTGCCAGGTTGTCAAACCTCAAAATTTATGGAAAAGATATTCAATAGTCATCTTCTTTTAACAGACACAACAGAAGCCTGATAGATAACTTAACATATGGTATAAGTGGTACTTATCCAAGAAAAAAAAATGTGGTCTTGAAATACTATGTATCCAGTGTTTGGAATGGCCACCAGAGTTATGCATTTATTACTAGTAAACAAACCACCACAATTTCCAATTCTCTCAATCAGCCATTTGGAACCCATCATTTTCTGCCAAACTAAAACTCCCCAGGAACTTCTGATTATGTGAATACAGATCAACTGGAACTTCTTGTCTTTTCCTTTCAGTTTTCTGTTGTTCTGAAAATGAAGTTCATGATCTCTAATAAGTTTTATACCTAAGTTTTCTCCTGGCTGCTTTTCACTAGCTTTCCACATTGGGTACAGTTGATTATAACCAAATGGGCATTTGGGGGATCTTGATAGTTTTAACTTCATTTCTGTTCCTCCCTTTCTGCAACGCGAAATGGGGATGACGCCACTATCACAGGCCAATGATAAAAACTATTTGCTCCTGTCTGCTCCATCCCAACTTCTCTATATTTCCCATCCTCCTTTTATTCAGTCTTCACTACCTTTTCCACATTTATAATTCCCATCTTTTGAGTTCTCATTCCTGGTCTCATTCCGCATGCCTCTGATTTGCCAGGCTACTCTTTGCTCCTCCTTTACCTTGCTGACTGCTATATAAAGAGGGCACTGGGATCTCCTGGCCTCTGCTGCTGTGTCTGACACCACTGAGCCTTTACTAACCAGCAGCAGCAATGGTAGGGGAAGTCTGCTTTAGCAGGGAATGAATCTATTCCAATAGATTCTTTGGGAATTTAGCTGCCAAGCACTGGGGAATCTCTGCCATGCATGGGTAAATAGAGGTTAATTATGTTTACTTTTTACTTTCTTTACTTTTTTGCTTCATCACTTGGCCAGATTTTGCTCCTATCTTAATGGGAACTGCAAAGGCACATTCCCACAGATTTAAAGGCAATCCAGACACAAGGGCAACTGAGGAGCCAAGTTCTTTTTCCAGAGCCTGAAACCTAGCAGACTGGGTCTCAGGAGACTTAACTATAGCAATGCCTTAAGTTGCTTTAGGAAAGAGATCAAGGGGTCTCTATGATCAGCTCAAAAACAGCTGTGTTCCTCTGTGCTCCCACTGGGGAGTACTTTAAAAAACTAATCATATTTCCTGGAAAAAATCTAGGTGTTCTGGGAGGAGGAGCTATAAGATGTTTAGATGCTCGCTTGAAATTCAGTAAGCTGAATGCTGCTTTAGTGCTCAGACTTGACAAAACGTTAACGATCCATTATTTAGTCCTTGAAGCTGAAATCCACAGGATGCCACCAGCTTTTTTTTTTTTTTTAATTTGAACTGGCCCTGGGGTTTTAAGTGCCTTTTTGGATCTCACCTTCAATTCCTGAAACAGCAAAAATTGTGAAGGCATTTTCTGAAGAGTCAGCAACAACCCTTGTCACTTCCACACTCCTCCATCTGGAAGAGGTGATGGCTCTGTTAAGGCTCTTGTGTATTTGGATTAACAGTGAGCTATACAGCTCTAATATGCTTACTGGACACTGTCTATTTGGAGATATAAGCCTGTTATTCAGAGTAAACAGCATTTGTACTGGATTGATTTCTAAAATGCAATTAAAAATCCAATAAAATGAAGTTCTGCAACATTTGCTGTTCATTCCATGTGAACTCTCAATCCACATTTAGTTTACTCCTTTTCTTTTTTCTTTTTTAATGTATCTTACTATGCCAGCTAATAATACAGCAAGGAAGAAACAGGAAAAAATCTATTATCTGATGAATGTCTGTGATGGTATTTTGTGCTGATGCAGTTCAGCTGGAGCCCTGAACTCTTTGAAACAATTCTGGAAAAGACCAAGTAAGGAAAATTCTCCAGACTACTCTGACAATAAGCCCCAGTTCTTTTCTGGCAAAAGCACCCTTAGGACGAGTGAGCATTCAGCCTCACCATGCATTCTTTCTCTGGTCTCTGCTGAAAATGCCTGAGTTTCAAGCCAAAATTGTATGAAAATCTTTCATAATTATCTGAGGAAAAATGAAAATAGAAAATTATATTTAAGACACACACTGGAATAGAGCTTTTCCATTAGTCTAATGAATGAGGTATGCCACAAGATTTTTAAAAGGTAATTTCTTATCAGATAATCACGCATGGAAGAAATTTCTCTCTTGGAGAGTAAAATCTACTACAACTTTATTTACTTTATTGTATGAATGAATAATATCATAGTAAAGGCTGTTTCTAACTTTCTGTTTATAAAATGGAAATAATAAAAAAAAAAGTTACCAAGTCTCTGTGTCTCTGTGTCCACTTCTTCCAGTCACGAGGCACGGTCAGAGATAAGTGTTTATATATAATTATTACTTAAGCTTTGGAAGAGGAATACCATGGACACCATGGGATAGTTTTTTTTAGCCAAAAGACCATAATGTTTATCAGTATCAGTCAGTACTAAGAGAAAACATATTTAAAAGCAAAAGATGAAATAACTTATCTAGTATTTAAGTGGGAAGGGTTGTAATTTTATTGCTGTTATGCAATGAATAGGAAAATCATGATATGTATATTTGTCTCACTGCTTATGACCACTAGGAATTAGATCACATTTTATGGCACTCGGCAATAGAATTAGCTTTTTCCCATATGCATGATTACTGTTCTGAATGTTCCTTGGCTAGTCTCCCTCTCTTCAATGTGTATGTTCTCACAGACTAGCTCCCATGTTAAAAAAAAATCTTAGTGACAGCTAATGATGTTTTGTGTGTTTTATGTTCACCTATGCATTCAAACCTATAGATAAATGCCTTACCACAAAGTTTTGTCTGGAAGACAGAGGTCAGTGTTTCAATCTGACTGAAATTAGCAACCAGAAACACATGCTCTTCATGTGGTTCACTGCCAATGGACTTCAGCGTGTTCATATCCACTTTCCCCACTCCAATGGCAAAAATCAGGATTCCTGAGTTACGAGCTTTAGCAGCAACTTCTCCCACTGGATCCTGGGGTCTCCCATCAGTCACTATCATGATAATTCGGGGCACATTCTGGTTCAGAGGCCGAGCTCCTTCTGACTCTGAAAACGCGATGTTCAAAGCATACTGAATAGCCAGGCCAGTCATGGTGCCAGTTGCCAGGTGCATCATTCTCTTCACTGCTCTCTCTATATCCTGCTTCCTCCTGAACGTCTTCAAGGAGAACTCGTGCTTGACCGTGCTGCCATACTGAATCAGGCCTACTCGCGTGGCATCAGGGCTGATGTCCAGGAACTGCAAGATGGTTAAGATGAACTCCTTCACTTTTTCAAAGTCGTATGGACGGACGCTGCGAGAGCTGTCGATGATGAAGACAAGGTCCAGGCGTTTCTTGTTGCAAGTATTCTCTGGAAGACAAAATGCAAATAAACATACTTTACAGGAATTGTGAAATGCAGTGCAGATCAGGTTGACCTGAAGTCTCAAATGTGTTGTGTAAATGAACACACTCCCAAGCATTGGCAAAATATAGGAAACATAAGAGATGCCAGAATTAAGACTACTTGAGCAAACTGAATTTGGCCTCTGAGGGGACAAGAAGAGTTGCAAGCTACACGACCAGTACACTGTTTTTTTTTTTTTTTTCCCCACAAGCTCAGTGCCCAGAATGGGTAATGCCAAAGGCACAGGCAGATATCTACACCATACCCTGATTGTCAGTTGCTGAGGTTGTGACCTCATGCCTTACATACCCTGCACAGGATGAAAAGCTCCTCTGAATTACCTAGTTATTATTTTAGTGGGCAGGACGGTATGTGTTTCGTTATAGAGCCTGAGAATTTAGAAATCTTAATGAGATAATGTCCTGGTCAGACAAGATGGTGTTAGTCCTCCATTATAAATAGGGAAACAGAACGTGAGAATCTATGGTGAAAAGTATCTGTTAATTGCAGTGACTTATATGCGAAGGGACTGATTTTCAAGGAACTTGGCATTCAGCAGCACTACACATGTACAAAGTACAGCTCTCAATGACGTCAGCTGCAGCTGTGAGGGCTCAGCACTTCTGCAAATCAAACCCCATGATTTCAAACACATAATTAATGGACATCTGGGAAAAGCCTAGTCTATGGGACTACCTCTGCATTAAATAGAAGTTCTGTGGCTTTATTTTGAGAAACAATCCAGTTGTCTGCAGTGGCATTTAATTTGGCCAAAGGATCACTCTTTCTCTCCTGAAATTTTCTGTTTCACTCACTCAACACAATCTGTCTTCTCCACCAGCCACTGAAGCAGAAATACTGCAGAGACGTCCATATCTGACCACTGCACAGACAGCCAGACTGAGCTATCATGGATAAGAACAGAAATCAGGGCAGCCAACTATACTACAAGCCATATGGGACTTTGGGGACATCCCAGCATCCGTTAGGATTTTATAATATCCTGAAGGGTATGTGATGTAAGTATGAGTTGCATGGAGAGAATGCAAATGGACTGCTTGCTGGCTCTTCCTATGCAGATGACTAGCACTTGGTAGGCTTAAACAAGGGGAGGTGAGCCATGGAAACACTTGCCACAGAAGGCAAAAGCGGGAAAAGCTTAAAAGGACCTTGAAGGACTTAAAGGGAGGCTGGAGAAAAGAAATCGGCTGACAGTTACTAGCTAAATTAAAGACCCCTTCAGATTAAAAAAATCCTAATCCATGAAAATGTGATGACTGACTGAATATCCAGAGGATGTTTTTCCTTGTTATTATACTTTTTCCCTGTGCATCCACTTTTACCTGCTGCCAGAAACAGGATACTAGGTTAGACAGACCTATGGCTTCAACCAGTGCATCTGTTCTCATGTTCTTAAATTCTTGTGCCTATGCACCAAACAGTGTGGTAGTTAGTTGTCTGTTTGTCTGCTGGGCTAGAAAGGTTAAAGGTAGCAAGAACATTCATCAAACTGCAAAATCATCTTCACCTTAGGAAGCTGAGAAACCCTTACCCAGTAGACTCCTTTCTACCCAACCCAGTTTAATTGCCCAAGCACTATCAACCATCTTGCACACAGAATGAGGCAGCTGCCCTGTGGAAAAAGCAGTATTTGATCGTGTAATTAAAGGTCATATCATACTGCACAAATACAAGTGGGCCAATTAGAGACTCAATTGGAACAACATCTGTCTGCAGACAGGCCTTTATATGAGTTCACTTGATGAATGCTAACCATGTATTTCTGCCAGTGAGAGGGCTGAGAAAGATGCCTATTTTCGCTTGTTAACTCAGAGGCCTCTTTCATAGATTACCAAGAACCTTTGTGGGCATAGAATAAAAATGCTCTTTGATGACAATAAAATGACTGCCTGGATTTATTCATGTGCACTCTACAGCATGGCTTTATTCATAAGCATAGGAATATGCTTGAGTTGCTTATTCTTTCCAAAGCAGAGGATGCTGAATGCAAGCCAGACAGAGCAGAAACAATAATCCAGTTCTAATAGGATGCAGATATCCTGGTCTATTGACTATTTTCCATCATCTTACTTTATTGGTTTGTATATATGATTATTACTTACTTTTAATAATATAAGATGAAGAACTACAGCATAGTTATAATAGAGATAACACTGAGATATGATTTATGTCAGCAAGGCAAATGTAAAGAAAAATAATTATGGAAAAATGTCTGAGAATGTATGTTTGTGTTCAAGGAAAAGACAGTGGAGGGAGAAGTGTAAAATAGTAGGTATTTTATTTCCTGTAAAAAAAGAAAAGCACAAGTCTAAACTAGAGTCTTATTGAACACTTTTGACAGGGTGGATTTTGTAATGATATTGTAATTATTAATGTTGACTTCGTTCAGCCAGGTTTAGTGAAAAATAAAGTATTACTGTTATTTATTAAGAAAAACTCCAACTGGGTAGTATTTGGAGGAGTGATAATCAGTACTGAGTAACAGATATGAACATTCATATAAACTTCCGGTGATTTTCTTTAGCAGTTCCATGGTTTTGCACTTGCCCTGGATACTAAGACATCTTCTTACCAGTTTGTACATTTTAACAACAAACTTTCTCACAACTTTGGCAAACATCCTCAAGTTCAAAAGCAATTCCCTTCCATGGTTTCTACGAAAAGTCATACATTACTAGGATCTGGAAATTCGAATGGCTTGTTAAACCATAAATCTACTTCTAAGTCAGCATAGGTATAAAAGAAAAAATCAGTACATGATTTACATTAACCAAAGCCATGACAGGAAAGGTAAGGCAAGGCAAAGCAAGAAAGGATTAATGCTTTATTCAAGATTTTCTCCTCCTTCAACATCCAGTTTTTCTATAAGTCACAGCTACCTTGATGCCAGCTTCACAAGCATACAATATAAGGAGACTTTAGATCTCCCTGGGAGGATCCAATTACAGATATATATGTAGCTTTAAAGCTTTAAAGAATATTGAGCCTCTTAATTTCCTCTGAAACTGAAAAACCTACTTTTATTTTCCCTGCTCCCCACAGGTTCCTTCTGGCTTTGCTCAAGCACTATTTGACTCTGCACATCTTGTATCAAAATATAAAAGCAAGCACAACTGTCTTGAAGATCTGAGACTGTGTCCATTCCCTCTCACCTTATTTGTAGTTTTTAGCAATCTACGCTGCCTTAATATGCTACAGAGCATCTTCCTTTCATGCTGTTTATATTCAAAAGCAACTAGTAATTATAAAGATATTTTAGTGGTAACTGAAGCAGTGCCAGGGAATTTTCCTGGACATTAGAATTTAATCATCAGTGCTATGAAATCACTAGAACAGCCCCTGGTATTGTTTGGCCCAGCACAACTATCACTTTCTCAAATAGTACTGTGAAGACCCATGAACAAGGGACTCAACCCAACAGACTATGCGGATGTAACCACTCTGGAAACTAAGGGTATTTAATAGTAGAGAAGCAGAACATTTTATACCATTGATCTCAGTGCCAGGAAGCAGGCCAAGATATAGACTAAGCTCATAGGCCAGCTGGCCTGTATCCACCGTATTAAACCCAACTTTCTGCTAAAATAGAGTGGCTGTATGTGAACTGCCTATCAGGAATAATCCCTGGCCCACTGTAGCTCCTGAATCATGCCTGGGGATTGCCTGGAGATGGCCCATCACTGTGGGCCAAAAATAGCTCTGGCACTTCAGCAGTAACAATAATGATGAAGTTCAAGTGCCCCAAAATGTCTCCTGGCACTGTTTAATTTAATCAGTATAGACACATCCTCAAACATTTCCATTTTGGGCTATTCGAACTGAACACACTGAAAAGGCCCAAGTTTTAGATGTTGATTTCTTAAAAGTTGTTGCAAGCCAGAATCCTCCAAAAAGTCTGCTGCTTAGCACTTCAAAAGGGGTTATTTATGTTTTGTTATTGTCATAGAACTTTATGCGTCCTTAAAGCATTTTGTAATGTGTATATTATTTCTTTGATTACTTTCCTAATAAATGAGAATAAATAATTGTTAAAGAAAGCAATTGCATACAAAGCAAAATGAGTTCAGTTAGCTCAGTTTGGTTAATACTATAGTAATGTTAAGATATTTAGACACTGAAAAAGCCATTTATAACAAGTATATACTAGTTTCACAAAGATTTTTATTATACCAAAAGATGATTTAAGAAAGCATAAAGGATGAGATCAGTTAAGAAAAAATGAGATCATAGAAAATTTTTTGTCTGAACTGCAAATACAATAATGACAATTTTAAGACTCAAAATATTGTGTATCTTAGCTCACTCCACATTACTGTAGATACAAAACTAAATGCCCTATGACATTGCCAGCAATAACACCAAGTTTATTTTTGCATTTTATCTTTGTAACAGAACAAAAGCCTTCACTCTGAATTAAGCAGAGGAAAAAAATACTTTCTCAGCTAGGACATTATAAAACTTAAAACTTCTAAATTTTCTCTTCTTTCTTTGCCATTTTCTTATTTCATTTTTTTCCTCTAGTCCTCAATATTTCTTCTTGTTTCTCTCTTTTCTTTTTTTTTTTACATTTTATTTGTTTAGAAATCTTGGTATAAATCAAACAAAACTTGTTTCAAAAAATGGCTGGGCACCAAATATTTATCCTTAAAGTCTAGAATGTTGGTTTCCCTTTACTAAGCATCCAGTCTTAATGCTGATTGGGTTTGACTGGTTCTCAGATATGTCCACAAAGACTTCTTCATTCATCAAAAAAGGGCTTAATCTTCTTGCAATATGATCATACAAGAAAAGACAACCCGGATTTGCTTTTCATTCATAGATATACTAAGAACAGAACACTCTGATGGGAAGAAAGATGCATGGATGCATTACCTAGATGCATCTTCTAGGAACCTCCAGTAGATTCATTTGCAAAGAGCAGAAATGAGGTATGGGGCAGTTATTGCAATATTGTTCCTGTCTAGAAAAGAAATTTGTGGTTGTTGCCAGGAATAAATGAAGAACAGCAGTAATTCTGAGCACTTCTTAGTTCTAGTGAGACATTTTGCCCAAGTTTCCTTCCCCCCGACCTTTTCTCTCCCCTCATTTTAACTCCAGGATGAGCAAAGGGTGATATAGTACAGTTCTACACACCCAATGCCCAAGGAAGATGTCAGAAACAGTCAGTGCCCCTGCCTGGCACGTGCACCTTATGCACTTGGTTCAACAGGTGATCGCATCTCTTGCCAGCTCTGTGACAGGCCCTGGGTCCAAGGCCTGTTCCCAGACTGGTCCTGTCCTTGCACTAAGTCATTCCCCAGACTCGCTGACCTCTGGCCTAACCCAGAGATTCCTTATAAGTGGGTCAGTTCACCTATTGCTCCTTAAAAATATCTTCGTCTGGAAACATGCTCTGAATACAGCATAGCCTCCAGACATTTCTTTATTGTCTCTGACAAAAAAAAAAAAACCTCTCGAAATTTCTGTGAGCATTGTACAACTCTAGGCTCTTGTCCACAGATTTCCATTTCCTGCTCCGTGCACATGATCCACTATCAGTCACTGTGGGAGGGTTCATTACCCTGTTTTCATTTTACCTCATTATTTCTATTCCTTCCCTGTCATCTCTTCCAAAATGCTGAGGTCATTATTAATACTAGGTCTTTCTAATTCCAGAGCCCCCAGACTGACTCCAGTCCTTTAATGATGTTAGTGCTGCCTCTGGCATGGAGCTAAAGTGTGTTTTAGGGATAGTCTCAAATTTCTCAATTCTTCTTGCACATTTCTGCTACTCTGAGATGGAAATGGTTGAGGGTCCAGGCAGGCATCAAACCTGCTCCCACTGTCAGGAGGACCAGGGTAGGGGCACGGGTTGCTTTCCCTTGCAGGCAGGAGAACACTAGGATGGAGGGTTGAAGCCTCCTGATACCACCATGTTGGTGCCCACGCTAGGCCTGACAGCAACAACATCTACCCACCACTTTCTAAGAGAAGCAAATGTCATATGTCTCAGCTGAAAGCAGCTTGTAAGTGCAAAAGATGGTGAATTTGGTTTTTGCCACAGCGGGGGAAGCCTTGTTTTATACAATCAGACAGAATTAATGCTAGTTTGACTGCATCTCTAGGAACAGTGAGGAGGCATTGACACCTCATCTGACTCTGCCTTTCCCTGCACTCCTCTGGGAAGCAACAAATCATAACCAACCCCCAGGCAGGCAGCTGCACAGGAGAAGATCCTCAGATCCTCGTTGGAGATCCGAAACTTCTGTCTTGCCTCAGCTACCTGGGGCACCACTCCAGCAACATGGAAATGATTAGAGACGAGAAGTTCTAAAAACTCCTATCAATGCTTATTTTTTTAACGCTGCGAGTGTCTTTGTTTGTGGAGAAAGCTGTTAGCAACCTCGACATTACTCATTGATCAGCTGACTTGAAACCTATCCACTGGTAACAGTTTAAGTAATAGGCTCTTTTCCAGAACATCTTCAGCAATGGCACCACAGGATAATGCCACATAGTATTTCCCCTTACTCCACAAAATGCAAGGGACTTTATGCTCACTGCAGTACTGTATTAGTCCTACTCCTTCCCCAGTACTTAAATAAGCAGATGGTCCTTTCTAGCTTCCAAGAAATTTAAAGAAGTTGTCCCTCTTTTCTCACAGTAATGACCAATTACCCATCCATATCTACAAAATGAGCCATATCTTAGGTTATGCAAATGTTGTTTCCATAATTTTCAAGATAATTTTGCACATATGTGCTCTTCTAATTACTAAATTCAAGTACTGACAATGGAGCCAACCCACCACACTCCAGAACATTCAAAGCACTTCTTCTGGCCTGACCTTCCTCCAAGAGGAAATATGCAGAAGCGGCTTTGTGCTTTGTAAGAATATATATAGAAAAATGGGGTTTGTAATTTTACTCAGTGAAATACTGTCAAGAAAAACTGTTTTTCAGGCAAACAGTATTTCACAGCAATTTGTGGCAGCTGTAACAAACAAATTGCAGGAATACAAAGAGCATTTTCAGGTTAGTCTATAACTGATAGCTTTTTTCTGTAGCAACAGACGTTCCTTTCTCTGTGTGGGAAAGAAAAACAAAGAAAAAGGAAAAAGGAAAAATAAAAAAGGGGAAAAAAGGAAAAAGAAGATATGGAAAGGTTTTGCTGGAGAAATACTCATAGGTTGTATCACTGAAATAATATAAAAATGTCCTTTGCTCCTAAAAATATAATGACCCACATAACATCAATTACTGAATTTCCCTCCAAGTGGGCAAGAAGCAAACTCCTATTTTGATGCATGCCTTGATAAAATCTCAGTAAAATAGTCGGCTAGTGTAAAGATATTATGCAGGGAAAAAAAATGCCAACACAGACCAAAATCCAACCTTTCTGATCTCCAGAACAGTTAGCTTCAGATACATGCACTCAGAATAGGGCACAAATCGCTGCAGTCAGCATGACTGGCCAGTCCTGCCTAATGGATAATGGTCCTACAGGAAACATCTGGCAAGGCAGGGATGTGGTTGGCATTCAAATCTCTTGCCTTCTTGGCCTTAGAGTCCCCTTTTTGGGTTGAGAAGACACGGCCTTCACTGAAGACCAGACTACCGCGTCTCAGATTCACAGAGGGAGGGTTTGCCCCTGCCAACTCAGCAAACTCCGACCTCCAAACCTCCTTCCAGCACTGCAGATCCCAGACCGGGAGACAACCGCTATGGCAGAGAGGGGGCTGAGATGGTACAGTGAAAGCTGAAGTTTAAAAAGGTGGTAGAGGCCACATGACACCCACCAGCTACTGAGACAATCACCACTGGAAAGCAATGCACATAATTTCTAATGTTCCCCTAAGGCACAAGTATTATAACATACATCAACAGCTACCTCAGAGGGAAGAAACACATGATTTTGCAGACTGTAAAATCCTTTATTCTCTCTCCTTCCAAATATCACACATCTACATTTACATGGTGATTTTGTGTTTTGATTAGCAACAGTTTAAACTGAAAGGTGTTTGATTATCTTTATAAAAACCTGGCTTCCTTTACACTAGAAGAGGGTTTTGGTTGTATTTTAATTGAATATCTGATAATTCACCAGGTATAAATAACAGCTTCTTCTTGCCTACATCAAATACCTGATACAGCAATGCGGGCTTCAGTTGTAATGCCTCTACTGAACATCTCTGAGGACTTCAAAAATAAATTGGCAGAACATGTCAAGAAATAACACGGATACACTCATATTGAGGGTTAGAGGAGTTTCATTCAGACAGCAGTCATCACCTCTTGGTGGTTCAGTAGTCCACAGGAGCAGGATTTAAAGATCTCTGATCACCCCTTAGTGTGTATAGGTACAATCAATTCAGCCAAAACTAAACAGCAATCTCACATGCACTCCACAGGAGAAGCATGGTTTGAACTCACCTTCATCATGACTTTCCCCTTTTCATTTATGACGAACACTAAATCTAGGAGAGTTCATCTGATCATTTTCCTAAGGTTATGTACACACAAGTTAAAGAATTAGGTAGGATATAAAAATTTGGGGCATAATTTTAATCAACTACAGTCAGTATACTTTGCATACTTACCTTCGTCTTATTAGTGGAATCGTATAAATTTAACCAAGAGATAAATCATTACCTATTTAGCTGAAAAATGGAATTCAGCACAGACAGGGACACTTGAGCTAAGCAGCAGCTTCTACTGAACAGAGTCCAAGTACATTTCCTTCTTGGCCTCCTCTCTCCTCTGTTTCTGTTTGTGCAGTATCAGCTAATCTCTTGTAGTTTTTTTTTTTTCTAGTATTCTTTACTATCTGAAAGAACACTCCCTAAATTAGTTTTTTCCTCACATAAAGAGTCATTCTCAGAAACAGGTAAAGAGGTAGGTGCATGATTTATGCTCCTAAGGGACAGAAGGAATGTTACTGCTTAGAATATCGTTCTTCAGATTATTCAGTTACTCACATGCATTTGCTTCAGAGCTCTTAAAAGATATATACCCATGTGACATGAAACACCTCCCCACTTTACAAGAACCGTCTTCGTCAAAGGAAGTAAAGCACTTCCAAATTTGTGGTTCTTGCAACAATGCTGAAATGCTCATTTGCTTTGTTTTACAACAAAACATTAAGAAGCAGTAGGGCTGAGGTCTCAAATCCCCTCCCTTCCTTCAACACACATAATCAAGCAAACTACACCAGGATGTAGGAAGGGTAAAGACACCCCTTGCAAGGACAGGGTATCTGCCACTCCTGAACCCAGAACCTGCTGAAAGGCGCTGTGGACCTCTGACCACAGCCTTGAAACCACAGTGTGGGTGGGAATCACCACTTCAAACAGGGGATACAAATCTTGATCAGTCTATTAACAGTGCAGGAGTCCAAACCACATGTTGATTTTACTGGACTTTACCTGTCTCAGTTGTACATAAAGGGAATTCACTCATGTACAGACCTTATTCAACCTTTACAACCGCTTAGGCAATTCCTTTTCCATTAGTGTTTTTCTTTGGTGTTCAAAAGCAATGCTAACTGGCAAGATGGGCTTTCTGCGTGTAATCT
>NW_010587483.1:16878-27310 GCF_000705375.1 Tinamus guttatus
AGCAGGAATAGTGACTTCATCAGAGAGCAAAGCTAAACCTCTTTGGAGCTTAAATAAAACCTTTAAAAGAGAAGATTCTGAAACAAAAGATGATTCAAAGTATGAGGATGAGGCCAAGGATCCAACACTCAGAATCAATTTGTTGATGAGGTAAAAGAGAAGACAGGTTTTAGTTCATATCTCTTTTAAGGATGAGGAAAAGAGGAGGACTGCCCTCTGCTACAGGACAGAGATTGCATGGGTCAACCCATTTCTTTATGTTGTTTCCCAAAGTCTTAGGGGAGTATAGAAATGATCACATACACTTACATAAAGACAATATTTTACAAAAATAGAATATGTATGTATTGTCAATAAATACATACATATTTTTATTTCTAAAACTACCACACATGCTACAACTAAACTGCTGCAAGAGAAAACTTGTTAATTATAACTGGCAAAACTGACAGTTGTAAATACCTTGACGTTTGCTTCAAGTTTAAAGAAGGAAAAGCTAGAAAGGAACCCAATGCAAAGCAGTTTATCATGCAAGGGCCACACAAAGAGAATTCCAGGAATGTTATGTCCAATTGACCCTTGCACACAAATCTTTCAGATTTTAACAGGAATTACTAGGAATTGTAGAAATATTTTTTTAAAAAATAAGCAATGCAAAGACCTGCAAAATGAAACAACAGACACTGACATCTAGCAAAAAGACTGCAGAGATGAAAAACACAGAAAACACAGTGTAGTTGATTACTTCTGATGCCTTCCTTAAAATATACGATTTATTGCACCTAACAAGTTAACTAAGAAATCTAAGAAATATTAGCATCTGCTTGCAAAAAAATGAAATCCTCCAGAGCTGGATCTAAAATACTTTTATCTCTTATGCTGGCAATGCCACAGGATTTTTTCTTGTCTGTTCCATTTTGCTTGATCACACTTTAAGTTTCCTGGAGCAAGGATCTTTACTTTTTTAGATAGCCACAATTGGTATTTTATCAGTAAATACCTATATTCCGTTATTGTTATTGCTCTTCCAGGTATTTGCTGGCTCTGTGTAGCTGTTCTACTCACTTTTGCTTGCCAACCAAGTGTCTCCAGAACAGCAGTAATTGTCATTACCAGCACTGCTCTTTATAGTATACATATTCTACAAAATGGGACTGATGCTTGTAAAATTGCTGCAAATCTGAATTTTATTGATTCAATAGCATTGATGTCACTGGGATCACAACGTGGGCCAGTTTTCATATCATTTACAACAACTGCAGAAGAACAGTATAGCTCTCCAGCAAAACGGCAAGTATTTCACACACCCTGTTCTTTACAGAGGGGCACGTCTTAACCATGCCACTATTTATATGTAGTTGCTGAATCTGAAGCAGGTGACCTAATTCATTGTAACAGAATGCAATGCCCAGAGAGTCTGACTCAAAGCTGCCACGTACTTTTATGGACTGGACCGGAAAATGTTTCAGGTTTCTTGCATTGGTTAATGTCTTGAAAAGTTTTGTTTTTCTTCTTTTTCAAATTGAACAGGGAGCCATAATTTTCCAAAAGCAGGGACCACAAAATTGTTCGGCTTTTGAAAGAAGGAAGAAATAAATTAGCCCATACATTTTGATTTATATTCAGTACTAATACTTTAAATATATTTTGCAGTGTTTAGAATATGAAAATATGAGTATAAAAGCAATTACAAATCACAAGGAAAAAAAAGACTAATGGAAAATGTGACACCTTTTAGTTTCTTTATATAACACTCTACTGTCATTTACTTTCTAGGGATACAGGTAATTCATTTCTTAAAGTAATAAACTCACTTAGGATAATTGCTGGGGACCCTAAAACTTACAGAAGGGGCTACTATTTAATCTTATTTTATCGTTTAGGATTTTAGAAAAAGTCTGGCTCAGTAAGGCACGAACATGAGTGTTTCTCTCAACCTCTGCCATTCCACACCCGTGTTTTCCGATGGGCTAAGGTCTCCAGAGCAGCAGCTTTCAGCCTGCAGTCACGAAACACCAAGTGTCTGAGAAGCAGGTCTGTTGGTTATGAGAAAGAAAACTAAGACTAGATAAGATGTTGTGATCTGGCTTAAATTTGTTCTACAAAAACTGAAAATGACTGGCTTAAGTTAATAAAAAGCCAGACTGTGAATGGCATTCTCTGTATTTTGACATGTTTAAGGGCTGACTTTGTAAATGTTGTTTGGAGAAAAGTTTCACACTGTTAAAACCTGGTGCTCCTTCTCTGCCACCTCTTCTCCAATATTCTGGCTTGGTTCCTCTTCATTTTTTCCCGGTACCTCTTCTGCAGGCCATTTCACAACGCTCATGTTCACCTGGATTAGGTGACCTTTGTTGGGGAAGTAGGTCACAAAACATCTCCCAGAGGCTGGAAAGGGTTTTCTGAATAGATCTACCATTAAAATGTATCATGAGTCCCTAGTGATGGACTATGTTCAAAGACCCCAAGCACACTATGTTTTCATATATCTCCCAGAGGCCGGAAAAGGTTTTCTGAATAGATCTACCATGAAAATGTATCATGAGTCCCTAATGATGAGCTATGTTTGAAGACCCCAAGCACACTATGTTTTCATATTCTGAGCTTTTCATTTAACCAATGAATTATTCTTAAAAAAAAAAAAAAGAAAGAAAGAAAAAAAGAAAAGAAAAAAAGCAAAGACAACTACTCGTTATAAAGAAACGTTTAGCAGATGAAAAAGCTGACCAGAAAACTTTCCCATGAAGCACAGGCAAAGATCAACAAGAGAGATTAACTTTACGTTTTTAAAATATGAAAGCCCCAAGATATCTGCCATTCCTGTCCTCTGGTTTTTGGTAAAACAGGAAAAAAACAACTACTCGTTATAAAGAAAATTAACCTGACAAAATGAAAGGATTAGCACTGAACAATGTAATGAGAGGATCCATTTCCTTAGCTGCTAATTTAATTAGCTCCAGTTCCAGTCATCATTACACACTCCACACATATATAGCTGTAAACTGTTAGACTGGGAAAAGATAGCTCTTGACAGGACCTCCATTAACCAAAATTTATTTTCTCTAAGCAGTGAAAATTAGGCCTTTTTTCTTCAATGTAGCAATCCCGTAGCAAATATTCATTTCATAATACTTAGACACGCTCTGCTTTCAACAGCTGTTAAACTGTCTACAAACTTTCTCTTACTCCTGCCTTCTCACTATGAACTAACTGATTCAATCACCTGCTCACACCTTTATTATTTGTATCTATCTGAGATGCTTTTTGGTGCCTTTTTTTTTTTTTTAAATAGGAAACTTACCAAGCAGAGCTTGTGCGTTAACATCCCTTCTTCGTGTGAAATGTGCTCCAGGAAGATCTCTTGCCATGATGGATACAGTGGACAGCAGAGTGTGTCCCAAAAGCAGAAAGAAGCATGCAATCATTTTCTTCATTTTCAAGAAAGAGAGGCACATTCAAGGATGCAATACTGCAATAAATGAAAAAAAAAAAAAAGATAAGCTCTCTGATTAGACAAGAAGTTACAAGAAGTTAGAAGGTGTAGCCATCCAGTTGCGTTGCCTCCCTCCCATCACATACAAACATGAAGCTGTACTGCCATGGAATAACACTTACACCTTCAAGAAAGAAATTCTACACAACAGAGTAGCGAGTAGGAGGCCCTTCAAAATCTTTATGCACATTGATAGCTAAATTCATAGTTAATATTTTAAATACATCAACTCTTACAGTCATTCACAAGAATAAAGTATAGGGAAAGCGAGAAAAGGATCTTTTTTTCCATGAGCCTCTCAGCATAAACAGGTTTGAGGAGGACACAAATATATTTTCATTATTCTACTCAGCACTCTCTGTGATGTGCATTTTTTTCAGAAACTTAATGGTCATTAGATGCTATTTTCAGAAAATTCTGGAGAAGAAAACAAGGGAGAAGTGAATACACTCCAGAGCTGCAACTGTGTCAGTGCAAACTGGCAACCACTCATGCTTCGTTATTCAGAAGGGTGTCCATGGTTGCTAACAGGGAGACAACAGTGCAAAATGAAAACATCTTATACGGTCAAACAGAAGACTGGCATTGAACATAGCCTAACCATAGGTTAAGGAGAAGTTTTGTCATACAGAAGGGAAAAACAAATCTGGCAAGATTTGTAGACCAAGAGATGATTCATGTTGAGAAGTTTGTTGAGGCTCCATGGAAAGCCACGTCTGACTACCTACAAGCAGAAAGCTACCACAGACATGCAAAATGCTCATCTTTGGCCAAATTCCCTGCTGGTGGGATGCCACGGGTGGCTATTCCTTCTGTCTTCCTCCAAAATTTCACTGGGTCATGCCTGCATGAGCAACAAAGAGGAGCTAGATTCAACCTTTAAATTGGTGTTATGATGAACCCGAGTCAAGGGCTCTCATAGGTGTGCAAGAAGTGTGGATAAAACTACCCACTTTTGCAACAAAAAGGAATGCTCTGTGTGAAAAAGAGTGGCAACTTTACAATCAGTGTATGTTTTAACTAGGATGTTGAAAACAATTTTAATCCAGGAGTCCAAAACCTGATAGGTAGATTTACACAGGGCCCCAGGTCTCTCACAGAAGACAATTAAATGCTCCAGCTCTAGAAGAGAATTGAATTTTTCTTTTTCACCATAAGGCATTCATTGACAGAAAATAAGTTTCGGCATAAATCTAATAAAGGATTTTAATACATTATTCTTAATTCTGTTCAGTGAAATTACTAAATGTTCTTTTCTCTATCTATGTCTATCTTTTTGCATATCCTACCCAGCATTTCCAAGTTTAAACATAATCTGGGTCTTCTGGCACTTAAGCCATGGAGCAAACCAGACTGAAATCTTTATACTCCAAATGCCCAGCCTTGCTTAAATCTTCAATATAATTCAGTAAAAGGCAGCATGTGATTTAAGAGCATTCAAATTAGGGAAGAGATTTATGGAAATAGTTGGTACTTAGAATAGTGGCCAGAATTCAGCAAACTTTTGGAATCCGAGGAACATGGACACCTGGATGGTGTTATAGGCAGTGTTTCCAGTGCTCGAGTCCCAAACAGATGGGCACTGCAGACAACACACCACCAAAAGTGGGACAGCCTTTTGCTGAAGGCAGAAGTTGTTACTGCTGGAGTCTGTTCCCAGGCTTTTTTCCCTTCTCGGGACATGAGCAACAAACTCCGAGCACTGCAAGGGGCTCTGCCTTCTCTCCAGCCTGCTCCTTGTAGAGGAGGCAAATGGGCCGCTGGATAACTGCTGGCTCTAGCACCAGCATTTCAGAAGTGCAGAAGCCACACTCAGAGACCTCAGGAGTGTCAGTATTTTCATGCACACAGAAAGTTTCCGTACTGTTCTCCTGAGGTGGGGACAGGCTGGCCTTGTGTGCTTTGCTCTAGCTCCAGGTACACAAATGTGTCTTTTGCTCCTTGCATTTTAAAAATGCCAACTCTCATTTTGGCTGCGGGGCTTCCACACCGTCCTCTCATAAGTCCTTTTTTTTTTCTGGATCTTCTGCAAGGTTCCCTCTCTTCATTCTGAAAACTGGATGATGTTTATTGCACCACACTGGTATTTAACACCTCATTTTCCTAGCAGGGTAAGCCAGGCTCCTGGCACTGCTCCTTGTGGCTGTGCATTGCTGGCTCACCCTTGCTCTATCAAGCTGAAGACGCGTTCCCAAAGTACCAAAGTTATAAACAAATATTTTAGTGAATATCTGGCAAACATATTTCAAACACTTCAATTCCAGCTGTCACAGCAGGAGTATTCATCATTAAACCACCAGAATCCAATTCACCTGGGCAGACCCATGACCATCCCAAACGCTTCAAGAGCAAAGGACACCCACAGGAGGTGCTGGCACCAAACAAGAGCACAGTGCCAAATGAAGCTCCCCTGGCTCCAGTTCTACATTTACATGCATGGAAAGAAGATGAGGAGGTCCCAATGAAGGGATTTTATGGCAAGCTGGGGAAGGCAGCACAGCCCAGTGCTCTGCTGGACACGCTGGGGGAATCCTGGCTGCCCACAGCAATGCAACCCGGTCAGGGCTGCCTGCAACACCCGCAGCCATCCTGATGGAAGGCTGCAGGAGGAGCCTTCAGGACAGAGAAGAATTCTGGATATCGATATTAATTTAAATGTAACATTTTATAATGAAATATATTAATAGAATATTGAATGGATATATAGGCTGTCTGGTTCTTCTCAGGCTTCCCTTGCTTCCCCGACTGCTATTCAAGGAGAAAAATTACAATACACTAAGCTATACAGACAAATACTAGCACTTATCCCCACACAGCAAATGATTTTTTGATGCACTGTAATGAATTTTCAATTTTCAGGAATTGCAGTTTAAGAATATTCAAAACTGGAACTGTTACTTTACCTTTAAAATATACATTTCCTTCACTGGACAACATCTACCCACATTAAAAATCAAGAGAAGTCTGTTCTATCCTTTCAAATTTCTTTTCCCAAAAGTCTTCATATAAGGGATTGTGTTTGGCTGCTTTAGACACGTAAATATCGAATTTTCAGTGTCAGTGGCGACAAATCAATGACCTTCTTCATGGCATGGTGTGTATTATTCAGATTTGCTTTCATGTGACAGCTTTCAAATAATGGTAGGGGAGAAGAGATGCACTGTGCCCGTGTCTTCCTGGATCTCACCCTCCTTCTGGGAAGTAGGCAGTTTGCTGGTAAGCAGGAAATCTAGCTGGGCAGTTAAGTTAGGCCTTGCTATTTCAGTTCTGAAATTCATTACAGTTCTCTGTTTTCATGAACATTTTGCGTAAAACACTTGAAAATCATCAGCACTTAGACTATTTTCTTTCACATAGAATTAGGAAACCCTTTCTCTGGCCTGGAATGCCATCAGTTTTTCATTCAGGTACCTCAGAAATGTCTTTTCCGGGCATTTCATACTGAAAAATAAACTAGGAAATGAGGGCTGTAAAATGCTTATGCCTCCCACCCTACTGGATAATCTCCTTCATAATCTTACCATGCAAATTCTCTTTTGAGTGTTAAATTAGACCCAGGAATTCTATGGGCCCCAGCCCCTCCACCTTCTCCAGGGACCACCAAACCTGGCAGAAGGCACTGAGTTCACCATCCTTAGTAACTACAGACACCACCTCTCAGACCTTATCCAGTTTCTCATCCTAGATGGGAAGGAAAACACTGTAGAGGCTGCCTTCAGTTTTCCTCATTTGACAGTTAAGACACAGACATTCACTTTCTGCAAGCTGCCAGCAAATCTAACTTTGAAGTTCTTATAAGGGTCATAAATGTATACAAAGGAAAACATTCTGGAGGTCTTTCAGTGCTCCTCATTATCGACACATTTTTAAGATAAGAGGAAACTGCAATTAAACCCAAAGAACTGGAGTTAAAGAAACTGCAAGTGATCTGTGTAAGCCGACCAAACCGCAGTCCCTGTCCCCAGAAGAGCAAGCACAGTTAGTTACATTTAAGGTGGTGCCTACTTTGGAAAACCAATCAGCAATTCTTATGTGCAAGCTACAAAATATTCCATTCTCCATCCCATCACCTCAAAAGTTTTTTTAAAAAATAAAGACTTTAAAGCCCTGTTAATTATCAGTTAGAACATGTGCCAAAGTATTTCACTATCCACAAGCCAACACACGCATTACTAATCTATTACTCATGAAAATCACTGTGTGTGGCAGGGGTGTCAGGGCATGGAGTAATGATAATTTCATCTCTCTCTCTCTGGACCAGATTGCTGATAGAGGCGTTTTCCATCTCTGAATAAATGGCTATATAGTCCATCTCAACCTCAGATCTATTCTACTTGAAAACATCTGCTCCTAGCTCTGCAGGTGCTATGTGGAGGCAGCAAGCCACAGTTGGAAGGATGATATTTAGAGCCTTAACATGAAGCCCCACATTGCCTTTGTTCTTTCAGAAGACCATTCTACTGGCACCCCGTTACCACCAAGAGATAGCTGGATTCTGCAGGGCTTCATTGGACTCAACCTCACTGATAGGGCCAAATCATCAAGGAATGAGGTTGCAGGTGCTCCAAGCATGTAAAGTCCTCACCTCCTCCAAACCCTGGGGTTAGGCATGGTGTGCAGAGATATGCATGAAGCTCCTCTTTATCCATCTAAAATAATGAGTTCCTAGAAAGTTAGTCAGCAAGAGTAACCCAAATCTGCAGTGGATTTAGGACCAGAAGTTGCATATTCAGACACAAGACTGGGAGTAGCTCTTGGCCTAGGTCCATGAAGGTCTATGTTCTTCCTGCATGGAAGTTCTATGGCCACAAGTTGCTGATTTGTGTCTACAAAGGGGCACAATACTGGCACTTGACAGCAATTTGCCTGCTCCAGACATACCTGCATAAAGGTGGCTACAGGATGACAACCACGGCTTCGCAAAGTCTTCCAGATTGGTTTGCCATGTCTGTGTGCTGTGGTCCAGCACCTTTAGATAGGAGGACTTCTGGAATCTCTCTGAACACCAGGTACGCCTGCAATTGGGCTGTGACTGAAAGAACCCCCATCAGCAAACTCATCATTCTGACTGCTGCTACACACACCTAAGACTGACTTGTGTCCTGGATCAATAAATTCACACGTGGCATCTGACTACAACAATTTACACCAGGGAAAAGTGAAGACCTGAAATGCGCTACAGACCACTTCCTAGCAGGAAGGTGAACGACATGAGGTAGTCAGCCAAATATTCCCACAAACCCAGTCCTGTTCCTGGATACCCCCAAGCAAAGCGTGGCTGAAAAGCTGCCGCAATCGTGAGGGCAACCACACACCGGAGCCTCCTGGAAAAGCACCGCGCCTGGCGGGATAACAGTATTCCGGCATGGCAGCCGCCCTGCACGCGCAAGCGGGATGGGTGTCACGGCAAAGAGTATCAGGGACAGCAAAGAGCAGCCCCCGGTTCTGCATTAACTGCTATTGTGAGATGGAAATACCAGGTAACTCTTCTTCACAACTGGCTTGGTGCCCTTAGGAGCTTAGAGGAAAAGCATCTAGTATATTTTTCTTAAGGATATATACTACATGCATAAATTAATTTTCTACAACTCTGACGAAATAAAGAACATTAATAGATCTATTAGGAATTTCAAAATAATTTCTAATTATAATAACAATTTAATAATAAATGATTATTTAATAATAAAATAATTATTTATCTAAGTTTCAATATCACGTTTCTGATACCACTGCAGTAAGACTAGTAACTAATACATCATAGACTCATTGAATAATTAGGTCAGAAGAGACCTCTGGAGGCCATCGTGTCCAAGCCCTGCTCGGAACAGAAGCTGATGACCACTTCAGTAGTTTCAGAAACTTGCCACAAAAGTTAACAGTGATGTAGAGCAGTGCACCTACAGCATAGCTTAGCCTGCATACTTTCCAGTGGTCAGACACCAAGATTTAACAGCAAAAAATTCTTATTTTATGACAGTAACCATCTCCATGTTATGATTTTTTTCAGTTGCCACTTGGACAATAGACCTTTTCATTAACTTGTTCTTGTGGGGCTAACTCATTTGCACTTTCGGGTTGCAAGTATGATCCAGACATCAGAGTTTCCACAAAGTTCCCAGAAGTGTAGCATGGCAAAACTGAGGAACTTTGATTTTACCAGTCTGAGTAGGTATTATGCATTAAAGCATATATTATGTGACATATAATATGTGAGTTGCTTAGTTTTGTCTCTATACGGTACAGTAAGAGACTGTAACAGACTGCTACTAATTGCAAACAGAAAGGGTTTTTTTTTTTTAAAGAAGAACATGCAGTACTTCTAAAATGTATATGAAAACCCAAATTGACCCTGACAGTAATTTGCTCTGGTAAACAGTAATTTGGGGATATAAATTCACACTATTAAGTGTGTGAATATTGTGTGCAGGATTTAGGATCTTACTTGCAGCCCGTGGAACTGAGCCATAGATTTCTTTAAGCTATAAAATGAATCCAGTTTAATTTGATGAATATAGTTATAATGAGATTAACAAAGAGTATATTAAGAAAAGTTTAAAAATCTGGAGTTTGGGGCTGGCACTTCCATCCAAGCAGAGTATCATTCAAAAAAAAAAAAAAAAAGATTTTGATATCTGAAGTTTGGGGTTTTGTGGAAGGGATGTCCCACCAGAAGACCCAGGTCTTTGGGAAGGAGCCATGATTCCCCTCCGGAGCTGCCTCCTTCCTTTGGAGGCCAGCACAGAGCTGGTGCCAGTGCGTCCTGGAGAGCGCTGCCCTCTGAAGGAGGGCTGTGCATCCAAACATCCCGGGACAACCTTCGCGGGACTAAAGCGCTCCGTCTAGTCTGGCGTCCTACAAGCGGCGAAGAGTCTCCCGCAGCCCCGGGCCGCTCGGGGCAGCCGGCGCAGTCGCTCGCAGGCTGCCGGCTGCAGGATGCCG
>NW_010587483.1:28019-54690 GCF_000705375.1 Tinamus guttatus
CCGGGGCCAGGGGAGGGGGGAGCCGCTCCTCCCCCTGCCCCGCGGACACGGGATGGCGGAGCCGCTCCTGCCCCGGGGACACGGGGTGTCGGACTCGCTCCTGCGCTTAGGGACACGACTCCTGCCCCGCACCGTTGTGGCCGTGTCCCCTGGCGCTCGGTTTCGGGGGTGTCCCAAGCGCAGTGCTGGGCTAACGGTGCCCGTTCCCCGTGAGACATCCCGGCCGCGCCATGACCGGGCCAGGTGGAGCAGGTCACCACTGCTCCCGCCAGCACCGCGCAGCCTCTGAGTGCGCCGGGTGTGGGATTTGCATCAACACTTGCAGTTTGATTATGCAAGAAGAAGAAAGAATGTCTTGCTTTGTTCCAAAGCAATAGTCATTTCTGGTGTTTGGAGAGAGTGAAAAAAAAAAAAAAGTAGTAGAAGCAGTTCCAAATGGCAAAAGTGGACAGGGTTAGGCATCGCTTCCAGCAAGAAAGGGATAAAATTGGGAAGCCCTGCAAATTCAGGTCACAGGAGGGCATGAAGCATTGGTGAGTTCTAAGACAGTTGGCACCTCCTGGTTTTACTCAGGTGATGAGCAAACATTGCTTGGTGATTTTTCTTTTTTTTTTTTTGACTGCGGGATGGGTGTGCAAGCTCTAATCCACCCAAAAAGAGATGCAACTGACTAGTAAATCTCAAAGTGAAAGGGGCAGGGTTCACCCCCAGCTTATGTTGAGCACCAGCTCCTCCAGCTCTCTTCTACCTAGAGGTAAAAAAAAAATAGCTAAACAAACTATATTTATAGGCATTACAGTAAGCTCAACAAAACCAAGTGCAGGACACTTCACAAATCCTTTTAGCCTCAAGAGTTGACTGTGCTGTGGTTTGATACACCGAGATGCTAACGAAATATTTAAGGCCGGAAAGAGTTTTGTGAAAAGAAGACATGAGCTCCACTTAGGGACTCCAGCTCCAATTTACACCCCACCATTAGCAGCCTTCTGTCTGTTAGACACACGCAGGGTATCGCAGCTGAAGAGCAGAGGAAGGGGTATGATAGCAGTGAATTAGCAAGATAAGACATTGCTTGGTTTCATAAGACCCAATTTAGAAGAAGACATTTGCTAAACAGGCAAGCCTCATTCATATATGTTTTTCCTGGTGATTCCTGTTCCTTCTCTGCATGTTGTGAGCTACTTGCTTCATGGATGTGCTTGGTGGTCATAAACATGGTTGTCCATGCGACACCTCAGCAGAACCTTTCCGTTGCTCTCTTTACTGCATATGCTTTGTCTGGTGTGGGCTAGGATTTGTCATTTTCTCACGGCTGTATTGCTGTGGGTGGCTGATGGCCACCTTTGTGTCCAGTTAATAAACCCAGCTGTATCTGGTTTTTGGTGGATGAATCCTAGCTAATACATGATCTTTCATTTTTTTACTATGATACTTCAATCTCCTTCTAGTTCTTCAGATCTTAACGAGATCCAGTCCTTTCTGAAAGACAACCCCCTTCTCCTGTTAACTCACCCATCTTTTATCAGAAAGCTCCATGTGCTGTATGAATGAAAATGTCAAATAAGATTCCCAACTGATCCTTTAGAAATCACTAATAGCTTTTCTCTATTTTCCCTTTGAATATTCTCTCATCCCATTTTCCTAGGTCCAAATGTAGCTCACAGTCCTTTTCCTAGTTTCTATTTAAACTAGTAATTTCCTCTGTGATGATGCTGTAGTGAAGTGCAAATAAATCAGATCGACTGCATTTCCTTTGCCTAAAAAAGAGCAGGTTAGATGAGTACAACCTAATCTGGGAAACCAGTCGTGCAGTTTATTGTTTATTTTTTTTTGCAACAACATTAATTATTCTTTGCTTCAAAATGTGCCCTGAAGTGTTCACCTGGATCTGAATAAGAGCTAGGACTGTAATTGTACAAATCACATTCCCCCGGTGTATTAATTGCTGTTTATAGGGAACCATTTCTGACCAAGTGTAATTGTTAAGAAAGTTTGCTGTGATCCCAGCACTATCTTTAGAGATGGGAACTGTCTGCTCTCCCTGACATGATTGTGTTTTAAAATTCACTTCTCCCTTGCTTGTAGTTGCTGCCATTCTTGCTATTATCTTTAGTTGTGCTGATTGCAATAAAACACTTGTTCAGAGTAAAGCTTTTAGCACTGTGTAGGCAAGCTGAAACAATCTGCATTTCTCAGAGCCCTAGATAAAAGTTTTGTTCATATCTATCACAAATAAAAAATATTTAGACTTCCCCCAAAAATATTTAGATTCCCCCAAATTCTTTATGAATTACCATTAACATTTTCCTTCATTACTTAAAAAATGCCCTTATGAAGTTGTCAAATTTGAAAGACAGAAAAGCAGAAAAAACAAATTATTGTTATTCTTATTTTTCGATCTACAGCTTTGTATCATTGGCTCCTGATACACTTAGGCTGGTTATACTGAAGATAAATTCTATTAATGTTTTGCACCCTATGTGCTCACTTACAGACTGTCCTTAGGTCATCTCTTAAATTAGAGTTACTGAAGATGCTGCATTTCCAAGGTTTTCACCTGACAGTAATTAGTTACCTAATGGTTCTTTCAGCATGTTGGTAGCTCACCCCAATGGTTTTAAACATTCTGCTTGAATTACTCACAGGTTGAAGCTATAGGGAAAATACAATCAATTTTTTTCCCCTTTCATTGATTATTTGCACTTTCTTTAAAGGGAAAGATTAATTTTAAGCATCATGAAGTCAAAAACTGATCCCTTCAGTCTCTTGAAATATACTGCCTTAGTGAGGATGCTTTGCTATCAGCTATTTTTTGAAGCTATTTAATGTGCCTTGTTGTTACTGTATCATCTAGTTTCCTAGCCAAACATCATGGTGTTTAGTCAAAAGCCTTAGAAATGTCCTTAGGTTTACACTCATTGATCCATTGCATAGCCCTATTTAAGAAAATTAGAAGTCTGACAAAATCTGTCTCTCCCAGAGTTCTGTTATCACTTCTGTTATCTGTGCTCTATTATCTGTTTTCTGAGTGACCTACTATATCACAAAATTATAGAATAAATTAGGTAAGAAAGGACTTAAAAGATCTCTGAGGAATAGCATCTAGTCACTAGTTACAGCCAAGTATGACAAATCTTCGATTTTATCTGATATTTTATAACTGCTAATGAGGAACTCCCCAAAACATTGAAAAGAAAGCAAAGTCCTCCCTGCTCCCTCGCCATTCCCCCGCATATCTGTGAAATCCATCCAATTTTAAGATTTTAAGATGGCATCTCACAGAAAAAGGCATCAGGCCAAAATCACAGTGAAAGAGAAACTGAGATGCAAAGGAAGATCTGTAGTAACCTCTTGGTCTGCCTTGCAGCTGAGGTTAAATTGAGTAGGAAGCTGCAAATATTGTCACTGAATCTAATCCATCCCCTGCCCTATAATGATAGGGCCACATGTGTGAAACCCAACAGTTAGAGTCAAACTCATCTGTTTGAGCTGAGGGGCTGCTTTTCTAGACGTTTGGAGTGTTTGCTGTCTCTGCTCAGAATAAGAATACTTGACCTCTGTTATACTCTATTTCTCCAATGCATTGCAGCAAATATTTCTATGAAGGATGGAAAAGCAATGAAGAGATAACTGGTAATATCTGCGTATAATGTTGTGCTTGGTGTTCTTTCCTTACAAATTTACTAGAAGAAAAAGTAAAGAAATTATACTTTTAAAATGGAAACAAGTTTCTAAGATTAAATATTTGCCACAAAATCTTTTATTAAACATCTGTAGTTAAAAGGAAAACAACTGTATTGAAAAGCAGCTGCAACACTCAGTAATTTTGGAGGAAGAAAACCCTCCAAATTGCTCTATCAACTAACCTGGCTTGTTAAAAGCATGTTGAGCCACTTCTTTAGTTGCTCTTTCTTTACGAAGGCAAAGAAGGTGGATCGCACAATAGCAGGAAATTTAAGCTGGCCTGTGCAACTCATAAAGTTAATTTCATTCTTTGGCTTTAAAGGACTGAAGGAAATGGAACCCATTCCAATTTTGTAATGGTTTCACAGGGAGAGGAACTCATGATCTGACAAAAGATAAATACTTCCCACTAATTGTCTGCTCTCACCTTTGCTTTTTCACTTTTACTTTACTTTTATTGCCCCTGAGGTGGGTGTATCTTATTGTGTCAGGAATGACTGCGTTACTAATATACTAAAATCACTAAAATAAACAATACCAACCTGCTTCAGTGTCCAAACCACATTTGTTGTTTATCCAGCCGTCTTAAACTGGAGTATGGGTGATACGCAAAATAAAACTGTAACAGCAAGAGCCTGGCCAGCCACGTTTTCTCTGCAAGAGACAGAACATCTGTTTGTGCTTCCTCGCGGCCCAGAGAAGAGCTACGTGTCTGCCTTACTGCAATGGTATCTGTATTTGAGAACCCCTGGCCCACGCTGTCCCCGAACGTGTTCAGAAGTGATGCTCGAGGCCTGCCCAAAGCTAGATCCCTGCCTCCCGTTGAGTTCTTGTCACTGCTGCCAGGAAGGGGCCTGAACTGGGCAACCTGGTTGCGAAAATGGCCCCAAAACTACAGGCAGTCAAATCCCTCGGGTTCCTGACTGTAGTAACTGAAGTGCAGGGAAATTAAAAAAAAATAAAGGTTTGGATACTTAAGCACAGTCTATACGAAAACAAGAGAGACCTTCTCGTTACAGTCACTAGCAGGACACGCGCCTGCCCTGAAGGAAGCTCAGACTGTGGGCCAGGGAGCTGTGTGCGGCCCAGCCCCATCTTCCCGGTCACGTCGACCTTAGCAAGCCGAGGGCCCGGGCTGGGTTCGGACCTCCCCCGTGCAGCAGCTCCTGCTCTCGGCGCCGCTTCGCAGCCCTCCTGCCTCTGCTGCCCGGCAAGCTGCCTCGGGAAGGCCCTGTCCGGGGCCTCGTTCATCTCGAGCTGCTCGTTCGGCCTTCCGAGTAACCCCGTGTCCTCCTCTCTGGCCCATTAGACCAGCCCTTGCTACAAAGGGCCTTTTATCACTTTCCGAAGACCCTCCTCTTCAAAAGCTTTGAAAAATGTGACAGAATAATAAAAAAGTTACTTTAAATTTCACTATATTCTTCATTTAAAATAAGCAACTGTTTCAGGTCATTGTCTGGGCTCTCATATACGCTTGTAAGACTGCCTTTTTGATTTGGGGCATCTTCGTATTTGTTGGCTAAGTGACAATGACTTTTTTTTCAGTCCTTTTGCCTTGGTATCCTGTTCTGCTGGAGGTGAGATGGGGCTGCAGGCGAAGGGTCACAGATCCAGCTTCCACACCCTGCTGAGCTATTTGGCTGAAAAGCTGGCCACGGTGCAGAACCATTTTGGGTCAAATCCATGGGCGTGGAGACAACGGTTACGAATACCAGAGTCTTTCCATGACAGAACTCTAATCCTGATTTATGAGAGCCAAGCCTCTTTGTAGATACCCACGGTTGCGATTTTGGATTGCCCAGGACTGTGGACTGGAACATCTCCTTAACCAGGGGCTGAGAAATTTTGCAGGAAATGCCCTGTCATGCAAATTCTGTACCTAACAGACATAAAAATGGGAAGGATATAACAACTCCACAGAAGTAGCTTCTCTTTGCTTGGAGTCTTCCTTCAAACACAGAGGACAACAAACAGGCAGGAATTTAACCAATGTCCTTCAAATTAAGAAACATCTGTAGATATCTTAAGTCTTACAATAGGTAAGACCAAGGCATCGTCCACTCCAGTGCTGAAATTCTGAAACAGAGCTGGAGTAACACTGATATAACAGGTTGCAGAAGCAATCACATTTCCTCCTGGCCATCACACAGACGAAATGAGCACCTCTGCTTGTAGCCCTTTCAACACAGACGTGTCTGTCTCCCTGTGCTGTTCAAAGGCCACACACGAGCCCTTCCTTCCTGTGCTCTGCTACTATTCCCTCTCCTCTCCTTACCAGTAGCCCTGTCTTCCATCTTGCAGTTTTCCATTCAGTGGGCGGATTTCTTGAAAAAATGCTAAAGATGCTAAAAATGTCTATGGAGTCCCTAATTGCTTTGTTTGGGCCTAGAGAGTAGTAGTGATGAATGTACCACTTTGAAGGCATCTGGAATATGCTTCAGCCTATTTATCTTTCCCTTTGCATCCTTGCCAAGCTTTGCTCTGGCCATACGTGGATCTGATAAGGCCTTTGGTAACAGAATGAGTCTGGACTGTTTTTATTAATTAGAGATTTTCCCACAGGAATACAGGCAGGCTTGCACCTAAAATAATGGTTATTAATAATAGTTTTTAATGATCATTAATAACAGTTTCAGAAAAAATAACGTATTTACAAGCACAGACGACACACTGCTGGGTCACTACTATGCATTCCTCTTTGCTCTCCCTTTTGCTCTCGCACAATAAATGCAAGTGGGTATGAGAAAGGGAAGCTATGTTGTTCCATCAGCAATAAGCAACTGTCCATCACATGTGACAGGAACAGTATTTGCCTTAGCACATGGTCATCTTGAGAAGCTTGCAAAATTCTACGTCTTATTTTTGATAAAACAGAAGATTCCAATAAAAGACCTGTTTACATTTCTGGTACAACCAAGGTTTAGGTTCTTTGCTGGTTTTGGCCCCATATGTCTGATGTTCCATATCAACATGCCTTGGAAATATTTTGTTTCTATTCTCAGTTACTAGGCATTATTAATAATGAGCCGCCATAAGAGAGTTTAAGATAAGAAAGAAAAGCAGAAATGGCATAAGCACATGCTCCTACTATGTGGGAGAAAGGAAGAAATGCATTTGGTGGAAGGCACAGTGAGAAAAACACTGCTAGGAACAAGCAGGTCCCAAAGCACAGCATCTTCAGACACCATGTTTTAATGGATTTATTGTCACTGATGACTGTCTTTTAAATAAATTATAGAAAAGGAGTGGTGTGAATTCACCTGACTTAGACATGTAAATGGGGAATGAATTCATCAACTAAGGGAAAAGCCTTTGGCTGGGGTTTTTATCTCTTCTTGCAAACCAGACAATGTCATTCATCCCTGGGAGCAAGAGAACTCATTTCCCATGTGGATTCTCCACTGCCTCAACAGACTTGAGCTCATACTACTCATTTTCTGATCTCTCCTACCCAGCTGCCTGTCTAGGAACTGCAGGAATGTCGTATCCTTCCATAACCTCTTGCCCCCTTTAACAGAGATTGGCCAAAATGCAAAAGATACTAGGACACATGTACACACACTCATGCCCATATGGGGTGAATAAAAGCAGTCTTCCTTGTAGAAAGCCAAGCTAAAGTCTACAAAAGTTACTAATGTGAATTAACACAATATTATCCCCAAGAGGCTGGGAGAAAAAGAAGCCACAGCTTTGAGTAGAGAGCCCTGTTCTGTATTAAGCATTTCATCAGCATCAAGCAATAGGTCTCAGAAACTCTCTGCAATTCTGGACAACAAACTAAAAGCTTGAATTGTATCTTGTTGTTATAGTACAGCAAATTACCTCATAAACTTACTATTCTTTTCTGCACTTATGGAGTATGGAGGGGAGGTTGGTGAATGGATTGAAAGAATGTTTTTTTTGTTGGAAAATCCTGCATGTTGAATTCATTGAACAGGAATTTGTGTAGGCTCGTGCTGGAAAAAAAAAGCAAAAAGGTCTTGAAACACCCCTTTATTATAGAGAAGTTTGTATACACAGATGACATGTATTTACAGCCAGTTTTTCTCAAACAGATGACTATTTTAAATCCCTCGCAAACCAATCAATGAGAGAAAATGAAGCTCAGAAGCCAAGAAAGCCACCCTGACCTCCAAATTGCATTTAATTCTGAAAGCTAATTGTAATGAGGCAGCAGTCCATAGAGTTACCCTGAAGACAGCAATTTGACTGTGGCAGAGAGCAATGGATAGACTTGGAGATTGGTTCAATCAAAAGCATTGCCCAGTTTGATCTCAGAGTGAGTGAAGTATGGGGATAGCAGCAGATAGATGGGGACCTGCCTTTTCCCAGGTATATGGAAGAGATAGGCAGAAAGAAAGCCTTGCCTTTGAAAGGGCAGAGCTCAGTGGCAACCTCTGTGGAAAGAAACTTTTGGTTCTGTGTTTCTCTGGAAAACTCTTTTCCAGAAAAAGACAGGGAAACCTCTTCTCTGGACTGCACAGTGGAGTCAGTGCACAGCGGGCAAGAACATGTGTCCTCTTTGGGGAGCATGACACCTTCTGCAGGGATGGTTTCTTCTGGTGTCTCTCCAAATTCTGCTTCACCCTGTCCTGCCCTCTGCCTGGCACTGTGTGCAGTGGTGTCAGTCAGTGTGTTTAACCACCCCAAAATGCACAGGAGGCACCATGGGGGGAGCAATGAGAGGTAGAAGCACACTCGGTATATTTCCCTTTTCAGCTCCTTTGCAATTAAAAGTAGAACTTTCATCAACAAGAAAAAGTTACATGTGCAGGAGGCACTTCTCAGGGGAAGAAAAAAATACCTCACACAAACTTTCATGGATAGATGAGTCCCATGAGAAGGATTCTCAGCACAATCAGTTCAGTCACAGAAAGGAATCTAAAATCCCCATGTTGATGTATATGAGAAACACGCAAAAAATACTTGCTAATGCTTGGGGAAGTTACATGCATATGTTTCCCACAGGTTGGGAAAATATACCTTAGGATCTGCATAATTTACTTCACACTCAAAGAACATTGCAATATCTACAGGCACATTCCAATGGAAAAAAACATTTGCATATTGAGTGCCAAAGACACAGCTTAGTCACCAAGCTATGTGACTTTAAAAGCATAGGTTTTGTGACCTCCAAAAGCACAGGTTTTGTGACTATTGGCGAGGTTGCTGGCGAGAAAAAAGTCGTATAGACACAAAAAAAAGAAAATTACAACAATTGAGCAACAATTCTTTTTTGGGGGGATCATTGGAATGGTTGCAGCCTGGGTCAAAGTGAATCCATGCAGTCACAGATCCTGGCTCACTACAGTACCTCATAGAGCACTTCGTCTGCTCTGGCTTCTCACACCTCTTTTTCCCCAATTAGTTGCTTCCCATTAGCCAGGTTGATGGGAACAGTACCTGAGCCTCACTGCTCCCCTTGCAGTCAGCATCCTTCATAGCAAAATAACTTCACAACCTTTGTGGAACAGGAATGAAGTAGAATGTCACCTCTTTGGACTTAGTTTGCATTCTCAAGTGGAAAGTGGGCATCGGAGAAACACTTTTTAATGCCCTGGAAAAAAGGAAAGTTACACTGAACCTGATTGAGACTGCAGATTTCTGAGTTCTCTAGCACTGCATGTCAGACAGGGTGGAAAAAGCTATTCAGTGACTACTGTAACCTCATCACTACCCAATGGTTCTGAAACTAGTTCAGCACACTACTGTGGTTGCAGCAAATTATTAAAACTATACAATTTTAAACATACAGTATAGGTTTCAATATGTCAGCAAAACAGCAACATATAACCCACAGGGGTTATATCCAGGAAGTGAAATTATCACACTATTGCTCCAACATCTGAGAAGTAAAGCTATCCTCCCTGGGTCCACAGCACCTTCTCACTATGCTGACACATAAGGTGGTGGAGGATCTTTAGCAGCTCCATTCACAGGATCATCATATGGTGGCAACAGCACCTGCAGGAAAGGAAAGAAGGTTTTATTTTTTTAAAAAAGAAGCCAGCTGCTAAAACTGTCAGAGAAAATCTTAAGGCTTTGTCCTAAAATATAGCAGAAGTGAATCAATTAGTAAACACGAGATGTCTCAAAAATGAACATTTAGAAAACAAAATACTTGTTCCATTTCAGTTTATATGTGTGCTTTCATTATACATGAAAACAAAAAAAGGTGATTTCTTCTCATTTCTTACTGACCCCAGTGGCAGGTGGATTTCAGCCACAGGTCACTCATTGTGGTACCTGAATCTGCGCGGTCTGGCAGGGACAGTAGCTGCTTATTCTGCAGCCATCATCCTCAAGAGTTCTTAAACCCATCTCCCAGAAAAGAGCTCAAACTGTGAAGCTGGAGGGAGAGAAGAAAAGTCCCCAAAACCTCTCTGGCTGAGATCATGCTGGAGCGACTAGTATTATTTTCGAGTGGGGAAAAGGGTAAAAATTACCCAATGTCTAATTAAATCTCCAGTGCTCATTCAGCTGTGAGAAGGAAGGCCTAGATTCCTGTAAGTGCCCTTCAGAGAAAATTTAAGTATCTGATAGGAATTAGGACAGGTTTAATCAGACATCATCCCCATTCCTAGCTGTGAGGCGAGACAGCTTCTTGGGACATGGGAGATGCAATTTTAGGCCACCCTGGGCAGAGGACACATTTGAACAAAGGTTTCTAATACTTTAAAGACCATGCTAGCCATCATGCAGGGTGTCATGGCACCAGCACTGCCATTACACAGCGTGGATGTGAAAAGGTCCACAGGGACTGAGTTCTTGGTCACTAAAGGGCACACAAGATGAACATCTAAACACCCTTGGGAAAATCCCAATCCCATGACAGTCAATGGACATTCTGCCATGAGAGGATTTCACCAGCATTCTTAAAGCTGATAGTTTGCCTTCTGCAAAGAAACTTCCACGATCTTCCCTTTCAGACCTCAGCCACAGTATTTTATTTCTATAGATTTAAATAAACTTTGGATCAGATGCTTCAAGTACAATTCCAAGAGTGATTCACGTTAAACTTCTGTGAGTTTACAGGCATGCGTTGATGAGCATGTGTTCAAGTACATCTGTGCACATGCTTGCTGGATTACAAAACGGATACCTTGGCATCTGCAGCCCTTCGTCAAAAAAATCTTCATTATTTAGAAAAGGAAATTCTAACACATTTGCCAGAATCATCACTCTTTATTAATACCATATGTCTGAGCTTGTAAGTGGAATATACTATACATACATCCTGTACAAAATCTAAAAAGCTTTGTATTGAAAAACATTTAATATATCAACTTAAAGAGTGCAAACAACTTATGCTGTGCTACATACCTAGTGAAATTATAATAACATATAACTTAACATAGACATAAAACATAAACAATAACATATAACTTAACATAGAACTTAAATAAATATTATAAAACTCTTAAATATATGGCACAATGCAACCTCGGTAAATCACACTGCTAAGCATGTAAACTATAAATGACACTTGAATTGGGATCCTCTCCCTAGTGCTGATCATTTGTTTAGTAAAATCCTTGTGTTACTAAAAAAGGCATTACTTTCTGGACTGTACTGAAACACATTCATTAGCTGATTATGAAGCACTACAATTAGTAATTAAATCTGTTCTGTTCTAAAGACGAGTCTGAAAATAAATCAAGTATATATTATAATAATTCAGCCCTTTTATTGCACTATTTTAAGGGCTAAGTCCCAAACTATGGACCTTTCTTCTCAGACTCAAAGCTCTCAAGGCTGGTAAGAAATGACAGTGAACTTCATCCAAAAAGTTATCCATCTCCCAAATCAATATATCTCAGATTTGCTCAGACCCTCCTTTAGATCAATGAATCCTAGACTACTGTCATTACCAAAAGTTACATAAATGCTATGTCAGCATTTAGGATACTGTCATTTATTGAGTGCCTCTCAAGAGGCACATTTATTTTGATGAAGAGTTTACTGCTACGAATGAGGTTCTTAACTCTCTGTGGCATCCTGTGGCATCCTCTTCCCATGCTCTTGAGGGGTAACACTCAGCGTCACTCACACATGAGCCGATGACCCAAAACAGCCCCAGAAGACACCTTCAGAAGACACTTCAGCCACTGGCTAAATCCTAAAGCATATGCATTTCTATAGAAATAGTCAATATGAGAGATGAATTGCATAGGCCACTAAAAAGGCTCAAAAGATTCACAAGAAAATACCTATGTTGGAAGGCTCAAGAGTGCTTGTGAAATGTTGGTAAGGATAGGGTCACTCTATTGCTTGAAAGGGTTATTTGTCTTAATAGTTCTGTTACTGACGAGTTTACAGGCTTACTCTCAGATTACTGGTTATTTAGAAACCTTGATCTTGCACTTCCTTAACATGAACAGGATAGTGAGCTGTAAAGCATAATTAATGCAGAATAAGTAGTTGCAAGATTATTACCTCTTCCAGCAGCGTTTCAGTTAGACAAAGGAAATATGGATAGAACATTACACAAAGGTTAAGATGAATGTGAACAGGATAGTGAGCTGCACAGTATAATTAATTAATTAATTAATAAGTAGTTGCAAGATTACTACCTCTTCCTAGCAGCGTTTGAGTTAGACAAAGGAAATATGGACAGAACATTACACAAAGGTTAAGATGAATGAAGAGGATGGACAACACCTGGAAGAAGGGACTCAAGACTATGTGGAATGCCTGGGGCCAGCCATGGTGCTGAGGACCTCAGTGTAACCTCGTTCACCATCCTCGTGCTGTTAGAGCAGTAAAAGTCCTTCTAACGCATGTAGCTGTTCTACTTTCAGTCAACATGCTCCTGTTACTGTACTTAATCATTTGCCAACTGTAAGTCAAAAGTCATTATTAAGCTACCATGACAACTTGAACAGTTCATCAATCAGGCCATGATTACAAATTATTTTTGACTTACACATGACTTTACCTTAATAATCTCTTCTTTTTTTTTTTTTTTCTCTCAGTTAAGTCTATTTTGGCCAAAGGCTAAAATGTGCTAAAACCTGAATTATCTCAACTTTTCACTATTTACTGTTGAGCTGTTTAACAGTTAAAAAAAAATCACGAGGAAATGAGAACATCGTTAAAAATATAATTACTGAATTTATACCAGAATTACTAAAATGAAAATGTGGACCACAATAGTTATGCATTCCCTTGCATTAATCTTAAATTTCATCATGGTTTAATGAAAGCAGCGCCTTGGACACTTGTCTTGGAAATGCCTTGGACACGGAACAACTTAGCTGCTCAGGTAATTCCTTGCTCCCAACATAATTTAAGCATTTAGCTATAAGAAGCCTTGCTGTGTGCAATATACAGAAATAATCCAGAACTGATCCATGAGAAATTCTGGTCCTGATGTCATACAAGTTATTATTTGGACAATTGTGTTACATAAGCCTCTCTTTTAAAGCTCATGATACAGGATGACCTTCCCTGGAAGAAATAATTACCATACAATTTTCCCAAAGGATACCACATACTTTGTTAATATAAACATAGGTAGTTAATATAAACATATGTGTTAATAATATAAACAATATAAACATACGTCTTAATATATATGTAGTATCTTATCCTGGTCAACATATTTTGGAGGAATACAATTTTTAAGATGGTTTAGAAATATGCCTAAGAAGAAATATGGGCATTTTGTTCCACTTTTATGTGAACTTCCAGTAGAAAAAAATGCTTCTTCAACACACACAGGTTATCTAGCATTGCTACATTTTTTCCTGTCTGAACTAAAGATCTTAGATATATTTAATTTCTAAAACACCGACTATGCTTAGTTCTCTATGGGCTCACTTAAGGCTCACATTCTTAAGGGTCTCACTCCAAACCCACTGAACTTCATAAATATCTGTGTCTTCAAAGAGCTTCGGATCATATTTGTCCATACCCATTTGCATCCTTCATTGAATGGAATTGTACAATGGTATGTGCTGACAGGTGGCAGGGAGCTTTCAAGATGTTTTCACAAACTTTATTTTCCAGATGCATCAGTTCTTCAGTCTCCTTTTTATAAACAAAGCAGTATTGTAAAATTGGAAAATAAATTAGAAGAAAAACCCTTGTATGCAGCAGATTTTAAAAAGAAATTTTAAGATAAAAACAAATCTACATCCAAATATTTAAAATTCTGATTTTCATCATATGAATCAAGTGGGCTGAACTGTTGGCTGGTGTCTGAACTCTTCTTGCAATCATTATCAAGATATTTCAACTTCTGAAAATGAGTGGTTTATTGTTGTGCTGGTCTTAAGAATTCTCATCATTTCAACTGCACTTGGAAACACAGAGAGTTGAATAATTTGTGAGAAGTACAAGACTCTACCATCCTATAAAGCAAGAGATCATCTTCCTCCCCTCTGTAATGAGGAGGAACGTTTCCACGGCGCAGTGACTCCTGACTTCTTTATTGCTGAAGATTCCTCAGGGCAACAACGAGCTCATTTCAGGGAAACACAACAAACACAACTACCTAAAAGCTTTTCCAAAAAAGCTGCACTCCTTTAGGCTAAAAAACTTCAGAGTAAAGGACAGTTGCATAAAGGACATTACACCAACGTACAATATTTAGGCACCATTAACTTACAAATAGCAGCTGAGTGAAGTTATGGTCATGACTACTGCAATTTAATCCTCGTTCTATCTTTGATTCTTTGAATTTTGTTAAGTCATCTGACTTTCTTTGAAAGATTTTCCATTTGTAAACCAGGCACATTATTCACAAGAGCTTAAAAGTTAAAAAGCTTAAGATAGACTTAAAATTCTTGGATGAAGCTTGCGTGTGATTATAAGAGACAGGACTAAATTGTGAAAATACTTGCAAATTAAGGATTTGCAGAAAATACGGCCTATACCTGGAAATGTCTACCCCAGCCCTTCTGCACAACAATGTGAGCTTACACATCATTCTTCTGCAGAAGTGATATTTGCTCTGATGAGATGCTGACACGTAGCTGTTCAGACAACTAAACCACTAAGAATTCTTAACGGGGGGCTGTGCTGATAGGCAGGGAGGGAAGTGAGAGAGAGCAAAATGAGCCCTTTCTGTTATACAGCTTTTAATGCTTTCTTCCATAACGTCCTCATAGGCAAGCTGATGAAGTACAGGAGAGATAAATCATCAGTGACATAGACTGAAAAGCACTTGAACTCGGAAGGTTGTGATCAGTGGCATGAAGTTCAGCCAGAGGCCAGTGATTAGTGGTGCACCAATACTGTGGCCAATACTGTTAAACGTCTTCAATAACGGCCTGGATGATGGGGCCCCAGCAAGTCTGCTGATGATTCAAGACTGGGAGGAGTGACTGGTATACCAGGGAACTGTGCTGCCACTCAGAGAAGGCTGGAGGGGCTGGACAGATAGGCAGATAAAAACCTTACGAAGTGTAAGCAAGGGAATAGCAAATTCCTTGCACCTGAGGAGGAATAACCCAGGCACCAAAATATGCTGGGGGTTAGAAAACAGGTTGGCACGGAAGGCCTCGGGGCTGCTGGTGGACAACGAATTGTCCATGAGCCAGAAATGTGCCCTTGCAATGAAGAAGACCAAATATCTGGGATGCATTAGGCAACATGTTTGTTGCCAGCAGGTCAAGGGAGCCACAGCTGGAATGCTGGATCGTGCACAGAAGGACACGGCACAAGTCTAGTGAGGGGCCACAAAGATGATGAAGGGACTGCAGCATCTTTCTCACAGGAGGTGAGGGTTGAGAGCTGGGACTGAGTATTCAGCCTGGAGAAGAGAAGGCTGAGGGGGAATCTTACCAATGTTTATAAATATCTGGTGGGAAGGTGTCAAGAGGATGGAGTCAGACTCCTCCCAGCGGCACCCAGTGACAGGGTGAGAGACAATGGACAATCTGCTCTAGGTGACCCTTCTGGAGCAGGGAGGTTGGATCAAGCTGTGACAGGAATAGTGGATCTGCTGCTGCTCTGCACTGCAGGTAAGAGTGCTGAGCATCAGGAATTGCTTTGGCCAGGAACCTCTCCAATATGTAGCCCCTGAAGCCCTTGACGAAGTGATTGAAAGAACAGTACTGAAGTAGTGCTGAAAGCTGAAATAAAAGGTTGCTGCACGTCTTCTCTCTTGTGGCTGGTCTTTTTTTCCTCTCCCTTCGTAATTCAGGATAAATTTTCTCCTTGATGTAGCACAGAGAAGATGCATCAGGTTAAGTGGCAATTTAGTTGAAATATGAGGTTTTAAGTAGCATGTGCTTGATTGCACCAGTTCTCTGGGATTATTTCATCTTGGTGATTTCAACACCAGGCCAAGCACCTACTTGTTCCATTCTGTTGATAGGCATTGCCAAATGTACAGTTGTTGTTGTTCTGGTGTTTGGAGTAGTTGTAATGAGTGTGTAATCAAATTTACCATTTTCATGATTACGTCTCTCCTTTCCTGTCATTCACCCAGGCAAGAAGAGTGGAATTTCCTTCTACAGGTGTGATGCTTTGAGAAGCCTTTCATTACAACCTATATTCAGCTGCAAAGAAACAAGCAGCTAGCCTCAAAACTGCTCTAAAAGAAAGGCTGCTCATGTGAACACCTGTCCAGTTCAAAATAGTCCCAACAGCCCTCTCATAACGCTGGGATCTTGACTACACAAATATTATGAAGATCACCTAGGGAAAAAGAGGATTTCTGTATGCATAAACAGCTATAGCTTGCTGATTATTTCACTCTGCATATAGAAGTTGCTGAGAATAATTCTCTCTCTGCAACATTTTCCTGATGAGCCTGACATTATTATTATATTTTTAATGAGATGTATGAGAATATAGAGGAAAAGGAAAAATTAAAGGTGAGGAAATACAGGTGATTCTGCATATTATTAGTCTCCTTAGTAGAGTGGCTGAAGATACCATTTTTGTTGTGCAAAAATATTTGGTAAGAAACTCTATCATAACTTTTTTCTGAAAATTTTCAGAAATACAAATCTTCTCAGGGGAGCCCTATTGTAGAGACCTTGAGCACCAGGTGGCAGCTGTTTCCTTTAGTACTGTGTATAATGATGATCACCAGACTGCGTGCAAATATCAGTGACATAACTAAAGAACTATTGCATTTTACTTGAAAAGAAATAAGAATATTAATGTAGCACACTTCTATTTTTTTCCTACAAATTTACTGAATATTATATATCCTTTTTCTATTAAGACGAACTGCTGAAAAATTTTCAAAATTTCAGTATATATGGTGGGAATTAGCAAAGCCTAGCATGGATATCTCTCTTTTTTTTTTCTCAAAAGGGTGCCCAAGTGTTCTGAATCCCTGGGGCTTTTGAGGTATCTCAGAATAAAGACATCTGAAATATTTTGCTACCTTTTAAAATTAATTTCATAAATTGTAAGTGCAAATATTCTGGTCATCTTATCTGGTCACCTCTGAGGTAACTTCAGAAACATAAGGAGTATTTGGCCTAGAAGAAGAATAGTTCACAAGCTCAGATATCAAGACAGAGGTTGACTGAAACAGATGGAAGTATTAGGACGAAATCCATTGGGAATTCAGAGAAAAAACACTGGAACCCACTAACACGAAGGCACATTTTACCTTCACTGAATGAAAAGACCAACAGCCTTCTGGAGAAAGGGGAGGTTTTTCATCATATTGAGGAAACAGCAAAAATAATACTAATTTTGTGCTGAGAAGCATGCATTAAATGCTGCATACAAGGTAAGCGCTAGAGAAAGAATTAAGGATTAGCTTTGATGATACTGCAGCTACACCTGCCCTTGCATGAACAGCTCTACTGGTTGAGGTGGCAGGTCCATCCAGCTGGCAGTGATCAATGATGGATGTTGAAGAAAGAGCAGTGTAAGCATATATAGTCCTGACTTGCCCAAAATAGCAGAAATATCAGCCTACTAGAAACGTACATGTTAAGGATGTACTGAATTACAGGTCATGTCTTGGGGAATTCTCCTTTTACTGATTTTTCTAGCCTGTACTTGAACGCATGTAAACTTTTAGGATCCATGATATCCTCTGGCAAGGAACACCAGTTAATATGTGCTGTGTGAAGAGACACCTTCTTGCTATGAAATCTTCCACTAGCTAGTTTCCCTGGATGTCCCCTAGTTATTTTGCTAAGACAGTGAGCAGTCACTCCTCATTTATTTTCTCTCTGCTACTTAGCATTTTAAAGATTTCTGTCATGTACTCCCTTTTTTGGTCCCCTTTCCCTCCTCCCTTTAAGCATCCCCACGATCCCTGCAGAATGGCAATTAATCACAGTTAATTTTGTGATCCTCGACAACTCTCCGTCCGGGGTTCCATCTGAAAGAGGAGCTCAAAGAGAAGCAGTACGGCCAGGAGCTGGGGACTCACATCCCAGCTGAGGATGGAGCTGACCTCTGTTTGAACGAGCTTTCCTTCATGCTCGAGAGCAACACGGGCACTGTCAGGCACTTTTGCCCATTGCCTTCTGATAGGTACATTCTTCCAGACGAGACAAACTGCCCTCTAGAAGAAATTTATTTTCTCTGTTGTTTATAAATATCTGCCTCAGAGGTGGCTGTTTGCAAACGAAATCACTGCTCTCCTCAGATGAGTCCAGTCAAAGCAACTGTTTCTGAGGAAGTTAGAAAAGTGATGTTTACAAAAAAGCTGCCCACTTTTCCTCCTCAGATTAAACAACCCTGTTCATAGAGCAAAGCTTCTCACCAGAGCCAAATCATTCTCATATTGAATGAGAAATGATTTACTTTTCTTCATTCACAGATGCATTTGCTTGATGCGTTTGTCTGAAACACACTAGTTAGTTAGTTACTATTTGTTCAAGTGTTTCATGATATGCTATCTGTCAAATAAATCCCAGGAAACCTTCCTCTCAACATGGACAGGAAGTATTCTCATGTTTATATGTATGCATTTCCATTAGAAACCACGCTAGAATGATTACAGATGGAATAACTGGAAGCAAAAGGACTCTGAGATAATTTATAACCCCGGTCAGTAAAAAGTAGGCCCCAGTGCTGCAAAATCATCTGTGCAGAGTTACAGTTGGTATGTTTTGTTTTCCTTCGATGAAACTCTTTTCTTCTTTTTTCAAAGCCACCCGCTCTCTAAAACACTATTTAAGAAATGTTATTTGAGCTTATGGATTTCTATAATGAAACAACAAAATGTGTTCAGCACTCCAGATAGATGACTAAGTGTATAGGTTACAAGGACATAGCAATATTTAGGGACAGATTGTGATGGCTCTTGTGTGGGAGGAAAATTGGATTCAGGAAGCAATTGTCTTATCCCCTCATGTGCAACCTCATAAAAGTCATCCAGAATAATGGTTTAATTACTCTCTCTTTTCAAAGGGATGGAGGGATCGTTCCTCTCAGGCCAAAAAAGTCTTTCCTGCATCTTGGCCAGGGCTCCTCTGCTTCATCTCTTGTTGTGCATCATGATCTTGTACAGACAGAGCACATCCTTCATGCTTTCAAAGGGAGCATTTGCTGAAGGAGCACGTGCTTCCTCAGGGAACGCCTGCCTGCCGGTCACCAGCGCTGCTGACTTGAAAGTTGAATACTCTGTGCAGAGAGATGGTCAATGTGTGTTGTTCTGACTGCAAAGACTATGACAAAGCACTTACCTTTTGAGGAGCTTTTTAATTACTAATCTGCATCTCTGTATAATGATACTCCTAGCAAAGTCGTCTGCTCTTCCAGCTTTATGTCACACTTAGCAGTCAACCAACACAAGAACTTATTAACGGCTCACATGGGACAGCCAAATTGTTTAACAGGAATGGTCACTTCCCAGGAGTGCACTTATCACATCCGTGCTTGTGTCATGGCTAACGCACTGCTTATTCAACTGTATTTGCTAGCGTGCTTGGCTGGAAAGGCTTTTATCTTAATCTCACCAGTTGGATCACTTTCCCTGTCTGAATATGCAGGAACACAGAGGACACAGCACCAGTCTTTGGGCACTACACAACGAATGGGTCATCTGTAAAATTTGGAGCTAGATTTCAAAACCTTATTCTAATGTTTTGGGAGTGATTAAATCTGAAACTTTGAGCTCACCAGTCTCTGGTTCTGTCTTCTGTAAGTATTTAGCACTAATTAATATTTTTTCTATAACTATTTTATTTTTATATTGTTATTAAAAAGGTATGATATTGCCATAGGAATGCTAATTTTTATTGCACATTGCACTCAGGCATTTCCTACTGAGAGCTGAAGCCTTTGTTTTTAACAATATTTGTAATACTGCTTTAAAATGACAAATCTTTAGTGTAACAAAGGGTGACAAACTGACAGCTTGAAAAGAAATCCCGTTTATATAAATCCTGCTAATGTTAATAAAATACATTTGTAAAGCACCTGCCGACCACACACTCTCATGAATTCTGCATATCTTCTGCTTGACACCTGATTGACAGCTCAGCTTGTTTCCACTAAAATTAAGCCGAGTTTGTCACGGTGTTCATTAAGACATATCTCATTCTCCCCCCTGCTCGGAGGACAGAGGACCCTTGCCAGAAGCACGGGGCAGCCCTGGACAGGGTGCAGCAGAGGACGTCCTATGTCCATAAGAAGTCCTGACGGCAGCTGGGGGAAAAGCAGTTGTCCACTGCATTTTGTTGCCACTGAAGCTAGTTGGAAGTGCACTGGGAGGACTGGAATCCCTAGCCGCCCTCGCTAGCTGCAGGAAGCTGGGCGTGCGGCTCCCTGTCCCACCCCACCGGGCTGCTCGCAGGCCATCTCTAGGAGAATGATGCCACCTACTGAGGCGCCAGCGCCTCGTGCCCTGCCACCGAGGTGTCACCGGCTCTCCTTTCTGCCTCCACACCGAGCATTGCCACACTGTGCCTCGGGCAAGCTGAGGCACAGAGGCTCCGGCCTGGAGGACCACGGATACACACGGAGTTACTCCACCGCTTGGCGCTGGCCAAGCTTGCGCTGTGCGCGGCGCCATGGTGCACACACACAGCGCTCGCCTTGGAGCCGAAAGCAGGATGGCGGCACGGCCCAGTGCTGCCTCCTGCAGCTTTGGAGGAGTGTTTCCAAGGACAGGCCATGGAGATCGGCTGCCACCTTCACACCGTGCTGCCCTGCACCGCCTGGACGGCACCAGCTTGAGGGAAGCGAGGCCCCTTGGCCCCCGCCTCACTGCGCAGCACAGTTACGACTTGAGCCCCACCTGGGAAATCCACACCCGGCTCGGCTTATACACCCCTTAGCAACGAGGATTTAGGTTGTCATCGGCCTGTGCTGCACTGATACACGGCCTTGGAATTACACCCAAGACTTCAGCTTATTTTTGAAGCCCACAAAACAGCAGCTGCCTCATGGTAATGAATCAACCCTGCTAGACAAAAGGGTCTGGACAGGAACACTGCGACTTTATAAACACTTCACTTTTTTCCTACATTGCAGCACTTCCAATTACTGAAGCCCAAAAGATTTGAAAGATTGAATTTACCCATTTCCATTTCAAGTCTTATTTTTAACCTAATTATGAACAATGGGAACAGATTTCTCTCTCTCTATGGTAAATCGCTCCCTATTTTTCACATATTAGAATAATTCTAGTTTCTGAATTACCTTAACTAAAGGTTTTTTTTTTGTTTTTCTTTTTTGATGTTTAAAATAAAATTCTACTGAGGTAAATAGATAAAACCTGTATTTTGATCCAAATTTACCATAGATAAACATAAACAACCTGTACATGCATGTACCCTGTAATGACTGAGATGTCACATGAAACTGTCTTGGCAGTCTTACTTTTTGACTTCAGTGGGCATTTACCCTAAATCATCATCACTAATAGCCTGTCCCAAAGAGCAGAGCTGGCTTCTGGGAACACCTACCTAGGAATAGGTGAAACCTGTTACGAGACATTGCATTAAGAAATAGCACAAAGCAACTGAGCAAACGTGAAGCAATACAGAGCACAGGGAATGTGGCATTTTCAGACAAAACCCTTGTGTAAACAAGGAAGCAAGAGTTGAGTATAGCTGATAAGGTGGGAAAGCAAAAGAAAACACAAAGAAAGAAAAAACTCTAACTATTCATTAAGGTTAAAGGAGAAAGAACAAGGGAGGAGATATTACTGCAGGTGCAATGCGAAATGCTGGAGCAGCCCAGGAGGTGTTTGCTGACAGCAGCAGACTGCCACGATGAAGAAGAGGAACTGCATCCACACACGTACACCTGTAAGGCACAGGCTGGTGATCCCCATGCAGCCTGAGCCCATTGAAGATCCTCTAATTCAAGACACTGCTTTGGGAACGCGCAAGTCCAGCTTAACAAGAGCAATGTTCCAGAAAAACAGATCCAGCCTTACAGCAACATTTCGGGGTCCCATGCAGACTATTACCTGTGGCTAGTAACTAATCATCTCATTTATTTCAAGTGCTGTGTAGCTGGGTTTTGTTTGGTTTTATTCTGCTCCTTCTCTTTCTTCTCTTCCTCCCGTTTTACCAGCTTTGTCCCTAGCAGATTTATCAGACCGTTTCCACACGGGGAGGGTGGAGCTCCTTGCCCTGGATTTAGGGGAGGCCCTGAGAAGGGCTCAGGGACTAAGTCTGCCAGGGTGTTCAGTTGTGGTGTTAGCTCATGTTAGCTCACTTTGAAGTATGTTCACAGTTACCGCAGAAAGGTGCCTCGGATCTAGTAATAATGCCCAAGACTTCAGCTACCTGGTGCATGTTGCCAAGTTTCTCGGATTTCTCTGCAATGTTACGGAAAAAGATCTTTAAAGCAGCCTTTTCCTCTAAGTTATCCTCCACTCAGGCATATACCATCCCAAAACTGGATCAATACTTGGAAACCACAGGTGCCACAAAACCCATTAAAAATAACTGCATGGTCTGTCTCACATTTTTGTCTATTTTTTTAAATATAATTAATCTATTATTGTCACAAGCCTAAGGATCCTTCTCTCCTGCCTTGCATATACACAGAATAACACAAAGAACAACTTTTCCAATCTTACCAAGAGTACTCCTTCCTCTGCTCAAGGAATCATCCAGCAGCAATGAAAGACCTAACTCAGCATTTCTAAGCAGGTCTCCTCTAACTTTGAGACAAGGAGAACAAACAAAAGGGAGTGTTGGAAGATTAATTACAGACTAGTTATTTGCTGTCATGCCCATGGAAGGAATGCAGCCCTCCTGTGAAACCAGAGAAGTTATTTAGCTCTTATGGATAAATGTGATGTCTCAAAGGACCTACTGGAGTGATTCGGTCAAGTATGTAAGGATCTAAATCCCACTTTGAAGGGAGATTTACGGCTTTACATTTTATCCTCCGTGGCAGCACGACTGGAGATGAAACTTCAATTTGACTGGCTACAGTGAGAGTTAAAAATAAACAAAATGAAATCCCCTGGCTGCCTAAGAGCACAAGGCGCCCTTCCTATCATCCAGAGCAAAATGTGCAACTTCAGGTTACCTTCTGCAGTCATTTCTAGGCTGGCAGTTTTTCCAGATTGGACTAATGTGTCCATGGCCCCGATGCAACAGTGTAATGCAGAAAATTGATCTTCATCCATGATGTGCTTGAGGAGGTGGTATGAAAAAGAAATACCAGATTGGAAAAGTGGGAAAAATAAGCATCAGGAGACTATGATTAACTGTGGGGAGCCATACAGGCACTTGGCACAGCCACTGCCTATGCCAAAATCTCCCTACACTGCTGCCTCCAGAAATGGAGAAAAGGGGAGTCCTGGGAAAAACTGAAAGGAGGGAGATGGCAACATATCTCTGAGTGACTTTAGGGCTGTTGTGACTAAAGCCCTGAGGCCGTGGCATTATCCTCTTCCAGAGCATAAAAGGGTCACTTCTTCCCACAGCTTGGGGTCAGGCACCAGCTGGTCCCCCTGTCCCATATGGTAGCCCATTCCTGGAGCCACACCGGATACATTCACACAGAGCCATACTTAGATCAAGGGCCACGGGGACAGAGCCTGTCACTTAAAACAGGTAATGGGAATATTGCATTCACAGCATGCAGTGGGAAAGAAATTCATGTTCCAGAGGGTGTGCTTGGAAAAGTATAGTTTAAACCACTTACACTGAGGGACAAAAGCAGATTATCCAGCAGCTGATAACTCTGTCTATCAGGTTAGTTACAGTTCAGACATATGGGGGTTATTTATAAGACAACCAGCTTGACAGATTTGGGAGGAACTAACTGGCAATTTCTGTGCTGGGGGATTTTACAGCAAGTAAGGCAATCCACACTGCAGAGGTAGAGCAGCCTGGCAGTTTTGAGGGAATGAAAATTAGACAATTACTAGGAAGAAGGGGAGGCAAAGGACTATTTTTTAAAATAAAGTATTACTGATAAAAATATTTTTTGGGAGCTCTAACAGAGAAAGATCTGTAACGTGGATTTCACGAGGAGCTGTGAGAGAACCGAGTCCAACAGATGTAGGAAAGCTACAGTGACAGGAGTTGGCAGAGCAGTTCTTTATGAGGCTAAAAACTACAAAAGCTCATCTCTTGGAAGGCCATTCCTGTAGCTTTTTATTACTGGCAAGCCAAGGAGAAGATAGAGGAATATTGCTGAGACCTGCACACTCTTACCATGAGGAGCAAATTAGCAAAACATAATGGACTTCCCCCAGCTAGGAACAGTGGAAACTCCTTGTGAGAGCAGCCGAACACTTCTTGCATCTACCGAGCTCAGGAATAAATCAGTAGGAAGAAGTAGGCCCACGTACCTGTGCTTAAGAAATCACCCATGCTCCTCAGTGAGTTTAGCTATAGTGTGCTTATGCACCTTGCCAATGGTAAATTAAGAAATGTATTAAGATTAAAGATAATCTGATTGTTATTTACAAAATAAGCTTCTGCTTTTGAGAACTATATACAGTCACAATGGCCTTCTCTTGAACCAAATTCCAATGCCGTATATTAAAGAAGTTTCTTTTTTTTTCCTAAGAAAGGGCAATCCAAACATTTGAGAAAGGTTCACAGACTCTGCAGCCATCTAATAACTACAGACTTTAGGTCTAAGGGTGTAGTATCCCAGCCAGTATGGATTTGAATTTTTTTCATTAGTAAAGCTCAGTCATTAATGCATATTTTCATTTAAATTGGAAATCTTAGATGTATTTTGAAGATTGCTGAGGAAGTGAAGCAGGCAATCCTAGTTCAAAACTTAAGAGAAAGAAAACAATGACCTTGATAAAGCTATAGGTAAATTTGTATTTATGCTACATCCAAGAATTTGATTTTGACAAGATTTCAATAGACCAGAAACCAGATAAATATTGTAAACAGAACGTATTAAACATTGGTCTCAGCTCAGTGAAGGTCAGAGTCATCACTCAAACATTGGTCTGTCTTTTAAAAGTGGAATACAATAATGAACAAGTAATTATAACAGCTACAGTTCAAGCATTTTTTATGACCACTTAATGATCGATAGTAAGAGCTATCACAGAGTGTGAGTTCTCTTACCTGTCTCCTTCCATTTTCAGTGCAGGCCTTGCCACTATCCAGCATTTTGACCTCACGGAGAAAATGCAGTGTCTGCATAACGTGACATTCAAGGCACCAAGGTTTCTTGAAGATGAATGCACCTTTTTTATTATTATTATTTTTATTTTTACCCTGAGTGCACATTATGATAGAAATAAGATAGAAATGCCACATTTTGGATATTTTTCCAAGACCATGCTCCTGAAAATTTGTAGGACACCAAAATAAAGTGTTTGCAGTACTATCTTAGCTTTTTAAAAAACATTCTCATAGCTACATAAAGATTTTGGATTTCTAACAATCCCAATTCATAAACCAGATCTTTCAAATTTAGCAATAAACTAACCCATACTCCAGCTTGTATCTAATCTCCGCACTAAATGTTTTTAGTAGTACAGCATCTTGGATATCTACCTTGGTTTTTTAGTGCAGCTCAGTGAAGGTCAGAGTCATCACTCACTATGCAGTACAAGAACAGACGCAGGTAACAGCTGGGAGCTGATCTCTAGATTTTGGGGGTACTGGGATATACTTCAACTTTCTTGTTCTGAATTGCAGATATTATGTCTACTTTCATATTTAAACTTTGATTTTCTCTTTTGGTTGCAAAAGTTTTTGTGCAATCTCTCAGTTCATTCTATCTTTCAAAATAGCCATCCCTGAAGAAGAGAATATGCCCAACATGTATGACCTATAACTCAGGTACTCAGCTGGAATACACATGACACATTTCTTTGAAAGCAGAGGGCAAAGATTGACCCACATTTTTTAAGAAATAGGTAGTTTATAATTTAAAGACATGTCAGGGTGAAGCAGAGCTGCCTGTAGAAATTTCCCAGCATGAAAGAGTATGAAAATCCATCACTTTAATACGTAAGTACCCTTGAGATTTGGAGGAATATAATACACTTCAACAGACAGCAGTGACCTATCTGGATATTTCAAAATTTCATGTGGTTTCTTCAAGGGCCCTAGACTCTCAAGGGTTTTCAGCACTCAGCTTTCAAAACTCTATTCTTTCAGCTTCATTTTGAAACCGCTTTTATCCAATTCTATTGAATTTTATCTTTTTTTGTAATCATGTGATTAGGCATGAACCTAGACATAGAAAAAACACCTCTGAGGGGTGAAAAGAGGGAAGAACAACCTTCTATTTGTTCTGGATTTAATAATAACTGGGATTTAACCTGACAAACTGTTCCTCACAGGACTCTGCAAGGGGCAGCAGAAGGAAAGGGGCCTCCTCCGGAGCGCGTGGCTCCTCCGCCTGGTTCCTGACTGCAAAGCGCTGGCTGGAGAGAGGCAGGCAGGCCCAGGTTTGAGTCAGGCTTGTCTCCGTCCTCATTAAGTGAGATTAAGTCCTGATTAAGACCCGTCTGGGCCTGTCTCTCCTCCTGCTTCTCCCTGGCCTTTCACCCTGCTCTAGGCCTGAGGAACTCTACCCAGCCACAGCGTTCTGTGCTGATGACACAACCTCTTACCTTACCTCTCCTTACCTGGGAGACCCTCTCCCACCAACATCC
>NW_010587484.1:0-11265 GCF_000705375.1 Tinamus guttatus
AGTTTTCCTTCCTTCCTAGAAAGGAGACTAACAGAAATGAATACAGGATGGTTAACTTTACTTTCCTTCCCTTCCTTCCTCATAATTTTCTGGTCGCTGGAATGATTGAAGTACATGTGACTTTCAGCCTGAACCGGGAAAAAAAAGAAAAAAAAGTTCTAAAGATTAGAAATGTTTTTTTAAATCCAAGTTTGTTTGTTTCCTTTTAAATTTCATGTTTTATTCAAGTATAATGATGACAGAGGCTAATTTATAACATGTTCATGTATAGGATTGCTGTTAATAAAAAAGATCATGACTGAACTGTGCTCAGTGTTACCACTGATGTGAGAGGTCACTCCCTGCTTGCCTCAGGGGTGGCCAAAAACAAGTTTCAGTTTCTTTAGAATAAGTATTATAGAAGAAATTCTCTAAGAAATCTCCCTGAAACACTTCATTTGAACTCCTGAAGACTTTTACTTATTTTTTATGTAATTCTATTCAGTTTTAGTTATGTTTCTAGCCTATGCAGGTGAAATACTTCAAGACAGCTTGTGGAAGGAAATGTGTTTAAAAGACAGGGAAATGAGAACAACATAGAGCATACCTATTATTTTTGGCAGGGTGCAGCTCCACTTTCTTTTCTTTCTTCCTAGATGGTAATAAATGGAGAAGAAAAACATGGAAGGGTGACAAGACTGCATGGGAATTAGGATTAATATAGTTGATTTACATAATGTTAGCCTTTAAGGCAAGTGTAAACTGTGCATCCTCTACTAGAAAGCAGCCAAAAACTGAAGCCTTTCGCTAGTACCTTTCTACCCAAGCTAATTGTGCAGCTACTCTTAAATGAATTGCATGCTCCAGTATTAAATTTGTGATGATATCTTCATATCTGAAATTTCTAGTTGGATCTTTACAATTTAAAAATCTTCTGATTTGTTTATAAATGGCATGTATGACTTATTTTGAACCTAACCTTCCTCATGAACATTCTACAAACACATTATGTAAAATTTTGGATATTCATATGTGTTTAAATATGTTCTTGGCAATTTTCATATCTGTAGCTGACGAACTAGGTGATGATCCATGATTTCTCAGCGCTCATGTTCACATGACTATTTAAATGTTTTTATTAATTTTATTGTACTCTTTCAAACTAACTTACTATATCTTTTTTGATCTTTATCAACAGAGTCTGGAGGAAATTAAACTTCTGAAGAAAGTATTTAATTTCAAGTCTATAATGTTAATCCATAACTGAAAAAGCCGAGTAACTGAAACATGATCCTTGAATGTGGGTAGTCCTAATGGCTTTTGAGAGAGAGAGACTGTGTGTGCGTGTGTGTGTCTTGATTGTTTTCTATGAGGAGAATTGAGCTTAAAGAAATGGTTAGTTCTAAGGAAAACCTGGGCCAACATTTTAGTGGTGGAAACATTAAAACATATTGTACAAAGTGCATAGCCAACAGAAAATGCAGATTGTGGCTTAGATTACAAAAAAAAAAAAAAAGAGGGGGGGAGATGTTTAAATAAAGTGTGATAGGCGTCTTCTCAATCTAAGAACTTTGTAAGGTCATGGGAAGATTACAAACAGAAGTGACTGGAAAAGCATTTGGGACTTTTAACTTTTGGTCACTGTTTTTGTCTAGGTTTTAGTGTTTCCAGTTTACTGAAACTCTGTTACTACATAGTGGCTTAGGATATATCTCGACTCCCTCTCTGCATTGCTCTGCGCTGGGAGGAAATGTCCCTTATATCGCAGGGGAAATCTCAGTCAGAAGAGTAGTATGGAGGCACCTTCTCTTTAGCTCTGTCCTTTGCATGTTTAACCCAAATGTTCATGTGAACTTTTTTTTTTCCTCTCCAAGAACTTGCCTATCAGCACAATGCTAATGGTTATCCTCAAGGTTAAAACAAGGAGGAAGTCTTCTATTTTAAAATTTAATGTTCATCAAAGTGAAGAACTAATGACACCAAAGACATATATAATGCAGAGAGAAATTGGAAAAGCTTCCTTGCACATGTCCATTAACACTCAACTTTATGCCTGTGGAAGAAATTTGTCACAGAAACATTACTACAGAGACAAAAATTTTTGCCCTGCTTATTCCTGGCATTTCTAATATCAAGAAATGATCATTCTTGCTAGTTTTTATATGGGGGGTCAATATCTGTAAAACACAGCACTAGCCTTTGATAATTTGATAATTAGAAATATTGCAGAATTACAAATATTGCAGAGTGAATGCTGCAAGATGTTCTTATGTTTATTCAGATTTGTCCGATGAATTTCTTTGGCTGTATTTAAAATCCATTTGCATTTGATTTCTGTAGATGTTTCAGCAAGTGAGTACACAGGCTGAGAATGTTTGTAGGAATAGCAAACTTTAGGTAAATATTGAGAAAGTATGTGGAATAGGAATGTAAAATGGTAGGGAGCAGAGAAGAAAATCAAATATCCTCAGCAGAAACAAGGTTATAATTGAATTGTAGAAATATAGTATTATATGCTTAATCAAAATAGCTCATACTTGTAATTTCAGGCATCAAATGCATGGCATTTAGGAATGCTGGCATAAAGACCACAAATTGTCTGCAAAAGTAATCTAGAATAAGAAAAAATAAATTGGAGAAGACTCTGATCTAATTCTGCAAGTATGGTGAAATTCATTATTCCACCCAGGAGTGCACATGATAAGACATGTGGAAGCTGTAAACTAAATAATAATAAAAAAGTAGGGTTGTTTGCTTTCACAAACTGTTGAGAAAGTGTTCAAGGTTAATTTTCTGCTCATAACCTATTTTGTCTTTTTTTTTTCTCCATATTGGTGTATAAATTCATTTTTTCTGGAGTTAAACAACTTTATCTGATGTTTATCAACTGTATCTATAGCAATAACATACTTGCAATGGTTTCTGTGAGTTTTCCTCAATTAGAAGCTGGTTCGTCCCAGGGTATTCAATTATTTGGACATGAAACCAAATTTTACAGATTTTTTTGCCTTGGGTTTTGGCCTGTATGAAAGGCACTGTCAGAAAGTAAAAGCCATAACAATCATCAAAAGTGTAATGGCAGTGTTAACTGTTTCTGTTAAAATAAAGAACAGTCTTCACTTAGCCCCAAATGAGGCTAAGCAATCAGTTTATTGTTTCTAACAATAAGTAGTATTTTAATTAATCATCTGCAAACTTTTCTATGAAATTTATCAAATACTTAGAGGTACCGTAGATTTAGTTGAGCATCATCTAAATTAAAAATGTATTAAAATGAAAGCACATAAAAAGATATTTTGTCCAAACTAATAGGGCCTAAATACTTGCTGAAAAGAGGAGAAAGTTAACTACATGTATCTCCATCTTACAGTTTCCTTAATCTCCAAAATGGTAACCTTCTTCAAGAAATGGGTTTTAACCTGAATTTATTACAGCTGTATTGGAATCTGCAAAGGCAAAGAGGACATCAACTGAAAATGGGGGAACAAATGACTGTGATACTACTTAATTGTTAAACTGCACAAAAAATGTAGTGGAGGCATTTGCTACCATTTCATAAATGAGTAACTGAAGCATGACCTGAGTGATGTGCTCCAAGATGTATAGGAAGGGAGCAAAGAGAATGAAAGCAGCACCCATGTCTTTTTAAGCCTTGTTATTATACTGCATTGCCTTTTATCTTACAAGCTAGAGTTCAAAGCAAGACTTTTTGCAATTCTATTTTTATATACAATATCTGTAGTATCAGGTTATCTCTATATGTGTATTTTATATATGCACACTTATATAAGATGACAGATTCCATTGAAGTACATTAACTTTATAACATTTCACATTCTCATTACTATCACTGTCAAAATAATAGGTTCGCATTTCTGTTATGTCCTCATTACAGCTTTCAATGAGGTACCAGAATTTTAAAGCGTCGTATATTCAAAGAATTATAAGAGTATACAATATTGCTTTGACCTTTTCAATATCCTATAAACCCTTTGGTGAAAATTTTACTTTTCTTCCTTGTTTATTACTCTTTTCTTCTTTTCTTCTCCTCTTCAATAATTTCATGGGGAAAGCTTGAAATGTTTGGCCATTTCAGTGTTTTGTATTTTGATGGGCTGAAAGATATATCAGGGTTTGATATTACTGCATACTTAACAGCATAGTTATATAACTTCTTTTTGCTAAGCAATGTAATGTATGTACTTTGCACAGTTATGTGAAAGCACAGGAATACCTGAGGTGTTTGTGAGATTAGATATTTGTAGACATTTCTGATCCTTAAAGTCGAAGTTCCTGGGCACCAGGCCTCTTCTATGTGCCTGTGTATATTGCTGCCTAAATGACAATGCTGTTCAGTAGTTATAGGTGTAATGTTTCTTTTTCTTTCTTTTTTTTTTTTAATGTTGTTCAGAGAATTAAGGAACCATTTTCAATATATGTCTCTTTGATAAGACAGTACTGAAATTAGAAAAGTGATATTTTCACTTCCCACAATTTGTAAGCATTAGTGACTTGAAGTGTTTCTGTAAATGCTAAGTTATGTTTGCTTTAAATTTGCTTTTATTAAAAATAGTTCTTTTTGTTGTTCAACTGTTGTTTTTGTTGTTGCTGGTTTTGTTTATAGCTCCTAACAGCTACTTAGTTTGCGCAGCCTTAGTCCAGACTGGTTTTGGGGGTTTTTGGTTTGATTTGTTTTTTTTCAGTGCAAAAAGGAAGAGTGGGAAGGGTATGGAGGAAAAATATCCTTTTTTTAATGTGTGATGATTCTTAAAAGGGAACAGAGAATGGTTTAGTCCCCATTGCATGAATGATGAGGAGCTAAGCTGAATTGCTGCTCTTGGTGACCTTATGTGGTGGCCAAGTCTTTATTACAGATGTAATATAACTAGTGTAAAGGAATGAGACTTGGATATCATTATTGTTGTGTCTGAGGCACCCAAATAAGCCTCATGTGATTTGTGATTTATGTCTAGATTCTAATGCCAATACAGGAGCAAGAAAGCACTAGAGTGTCATTTAATTCAAAGGCATTAGTTTCACGTAATAAGCATAAGAATTAGATATGAAGAATTTGACCTGCACTCTTTCTAGTGAATTCTTTATATACAAATTATGGCATAAAATCAGTAATTTTAAATTGTATTACTGTATGATTGCTGTTTGGGTCATGCCAAATGCTATTTCTGAGGTACATTTGGTCCAGCAGGAAAGGCAGTGGGGAGGTAGGGCTACTGAGATTAAAAAATGAAAAATAAAATAAAAGAATGTAAGGTCAATATATCAATAAATCTGTTGCTGCTTTTCCTCCTTCCCACTCCGTCCACCCCCAGTAGTGCCAGGTTTGCTGAAAGTGATGAATTAATTACTTAGATGGCTACTGTGCTTAGTTTCTAGGAGCAAGGATATGGGTAAACAAGCATCCTGTTAAGACTAGTTGTTATAAAGACTTTACTTGTTATTTTCTTTGCTGTTCTAAAAGTTCTGTATTTAAAACATGTTTTTTAAAAGGATTCCATATGCTTCTTAAGAGAATTTTAAAAAGAAAAAGGCATAAATAATACTTTAAAATATTTAAAAATAAAAACTAAAAAAAGAATCTTAGAAATGAGAGAACTGAGGAGAAGAGGTTTGCTTGTTACAGCCTTTTCTTGCTCTGGTTGTAGTCTGTGAGATTGGGATGCAGCCCTGCTGCCATGGCTGCTTCCAGGTGTTCTCAGACACCCTTTAGGAATACCTGGGGCAGAACTTGCAGGATTCCAGCGGGTCAGTCAGTGAATTGGATCTTCAGGAGGGGTAGTGGTTCTAGGAGGGCATTAAGATGCTGAAGTCTCTCACAGTGCCAATAGTGAAAACTTGGCTTGAGCTTTTGCAAGCCATCTGTGTCCTCTGGAGCCAAGCTCTGGCAGGGCTTCTTGCTAGAAGGCATTGCCTAGACTACACACATGTGTACACTGCAAAAACTAGAACAGGTTCTATATTTAAAAATGATTTTTAAAGACTATAATTTCATGCATGTTCTCTGTGTTTTTTTTTTATTTTAGGACTTAATTGCTGTGTCACAGTAATGCTTATCAGAAGGCACTGAGAAGCTTTAATTACTTTGTTCTTTGGTTAGTTACGAATGCATGCAAAATTTAACTATTTCCCCAGAAGCAAATAAAGTCCACATTTATTATGTTACATAAAAGTTATGGAATGATTTAGAATAATTAAGCTAAGGACTGCCTTACTTAGAATTCCACTCATCTAAATGATGCATAAAATTAATCTCATAAAATATTTCTTATTAAACTACCTCGTGAAAGAAGCATTAAGGTCTTCTGAGAAAAGTTCACTATAGGAAAATGCATTTTTTAGGTATGTGATGTAAAGCAGGAGAATTGCAATGTCCTTTTCATTCCTTAAAAAAAGTTAATCAAGTAAAACCAATAATGAGAAGAAACAGAAGTGAAGCATGTGTAAAGAAGACAGAATTCAAAAATAATAGACTCAAAGAGTGGAGAGAGAGAAGAGGAAATAATAGAGAATTGGAACAGAAAGTCAAGGCCATGGAAAGATGCAGGTGTGAGGGTGTGAGGAAAAATCAAAAAGAATGAGCATGTTTTCAAAGTTGGCTTTTATATATTTGCAATCAAGGTTTATTATTGCAACAATAGTTAATATCCATTGCTTACTAAAAGTAACTTTCCAAAAGTTCGCTCTGGCCTGTGTTACTCTTGTAATATTGACTGCAGAAGATGAAATGGTGCCTATTTCTCTCAGGACAGTTGATTTATGATCAGCGAGAATTGCCTACACAAGTGAGGTGAGATTAAGGGAACTATATCATGGCCATATTAGAAATTTCAGTTTAAGAGTTAAAACAGCCACAATGATCTTGCCATGATCGCGTTTTATCATGGGAGAAGCTGAGTGAAGAATACTCGAATGAATGGAAGCAGAGCAAGTTCAAGGTTTCGCACTAGGAATGAATGACGAGTAAGTTTAAGGTATAGGTGTCTAAGTGATTCTGTGTATACTTGGTTTTATAGATATTCAAAAAAAGAAAGTGTAAGATGCGTATTTTTAACAATACCTCGTTGCAGGTGGCAATAATAGGCATATAGATAGGTATCACAGTTATTTCAAGTTTCTTAAAAGCAGGCTAAGGTGAGGGATAGTTTTCAGGGGAAGCAAATGCTTGCTATGAAAAACTTCTTTCTTTTCTTTTTTTTTTTGTTTTTCTTTCTCTTGTGGAGCATGAATAATTGGTTATTTAATATTTAAACTCTCTAACTGGGAAGATGTCTCAAGTTCATTGTGCTTCAGATGGCTGACAACCTTTCTCTGTTATTCAGCCATCTGATATGAAAAGCTTACAAAGTACATGGCCCATGAGGTGCTGTGACCAAGGATGGGCTTTTCTGAGCAAGAAAGTCTAAAATGTAGCTCAGGACTATATATATATATATACACACACACACTACTATATATATATATATAAAATATAACTCAGGATTATATATATATATATATATATAAAGAGTTAGGTAGCCTATGCAAAAAATGACAAGGGAGACAAGAAGGAAAGCTAAAGCTCTTGTGAGGATTGGTTAACACTATTTGAGGTTTACATTAAGGACAATAAAATGTCTTGCAATCTAAATTGGATACTTCTCCTTTAATTATTAAATTGAATGAGACTTCCAATCCATGAAACAGCTTTTTATAAACCAGAAGTGTGCATAGATACAAAAACTGCATTTTGCACATTTCTAGTCATTTGAATGCCAAGGTAAGTCAATCAAGTTATAATTGGCTCTAATTGACTTGGCAGTCCCACAAGCTACTTCATTCTTTACCTGAAGCTGGTGATTTCGTTCTTCCCTTTGAAAATGCTAAAGGGAGAATATGCTACTAATCCTGTCAGAAGAAAGATTGCCTTTTTTTTTTTTTTTTTTTTTTTTTTTTAAGAAAAAGAAAAGAGTTTCTTAGAGGAGATCTTCAGTGGCCCTGGCACAATCAGTTCTTATTTCATAGAATTGACATTACTCTATGAAAAGGAAGTTATTACAGTTGGCCATTCTGGTGTTAGACCTAAGATCTGTTACTATTTAGAAACAGTCAATGTTAAATGCATTAGTTTGTTATTGAAAAATTCACAAAGAAACTTCTTAATGGTAACGACACAAGATTGGCAGTAAGGAAACCTTTCTCAGCAGAGTGTTAGTGATTAATAGCTTGCTGTCTCATTGCATATTTTTTTCCTTCTCATTTGAATGTAGGTTGTGGAAGACCAAGCCCACAGCACGGACTGTGTTCCAGCAGAACAGAACATCTGGCTGCACACCAATTAATCTAATATAGGAAAGCAACCTTTTTTCAGAGATACCTGCTGGTTTATTACAAACCACAGATACAGACATAGGCTTTGAATAGATGTTGGTATATCATTATCTTGGAAATGGAAAGGAATTGGTGCTGCTTTCTGAAATTTCTGTGGACCTCAATGGAACAATGCCTTATTATGGACTTTTTTTTTCTTTTTTTCAAAATAATATTAATTTGCATTTTCTTCAAAACTTGAAAAACAAAGTTGTATTTTGTTACGAATAATTAGGTTAGATATCTACCACCAAATTAAAATGCTTAAGAACGCATAGCAGAGTTGAAATTATAGTTGACTGTGAGAAGACTTCTCAGTTATTGGGTGGTTTTAACCCCAAGCTATTTTCAAAGAAGTTGGGATGTACTTGAGGAAAGGGGTGTAGACCTCATTTAGATATGGAAGTTCTTTAGGAGCTTACTGTGGTAAACTAACCAAACTAAACTTTTCCATTTACCTTTTCCCCTAATGTAGCTGTCTTGAGTGGATGTTGACATGTCCCCCACACTGAAGCAGTGGGGCCTGTCCTGCGTGTAGAAATGCTGCCCTAGCAGCCTGAGATCCAAAGCCACCCTTGATTCCCTCCCTAGGTGAGCAGACCAGCAGAAAATAGCAAGCCCTTGTGCACAAAAAGGTGAGTTTTCAGCTGGAAGTGTTTCCTCCAGAAGTCTTTTATAGGTATTGCTCTCATAAATAATACAGCCATTCATATGTGTAGATGTGCATGGGGAGATGCTAGCAATAGGAGTTTGGTTTATTTTTAATTGTAGTTTTGTCTCATAATACTTCTCTAGCCTATTTATAATAAACAGTCCATTGACAGAAATCTCACAGACAGACACAGAAGAAATTAGAGAGAAAGAAGAGTTTCATGATACTTAAATAAGCAGAAAGGCCTAGTGAAGCAGGAGCTGAGGAGCAGGCCTACGTGTAATCTTTGTATGAGAGTGCCACAAGCACCTGTTACTGCCCACTCTTGGGGACAAAGAGGCGTGCTGAGGCTCCTACATGAAAGCTCTGGAGGAGAAGGGTACAGGTAGCACTGCTGGTTTTTGTTAGGAAAGTGAAAAGGCACTGAACTGCCTCATTTGTACGTTGTTGTTGTAACATGGTTAAAATGTTTATGACTATTTTTGGAATTAGTGATTTATGGAAAAAAAATGACACGGCGTATAATTGGAAGACAGTTAATATGTGGAGGTTAACCATAACTGCAAGGTGTACTGGGATATGTCTGTCTGAAAATCCCAATTTTTAGCTCCAAGTTTTCAGCGGATTTCAGTGTTGCTGATCTTGTTTTTTTGGAAGCGGTGGTAATGCTGGGCAACCCTTCTTAGCAGGAGAAATGTTTAACTGGATAAGTAAGAGGCTACTTAAATCCTGAAACCACTTGCTTTAGTGATGCCAAAATGATGTGTAGGTTAGATGCTGTCCAGTTGCAGCCTGAATAGCAACGGAAACCTTCAGCTTGATCTTCAGGACCAGGGTTGTTCTGGGAGAAGCTTCCTCCTTGTGTCGGAGCAGCTGATTTTGGCTGAAGTTTGACAAGCCTTTTGGAGCAGAGCACTGAAGTGTAGTATGCTAAAATTTATTAAAGCTGCATTTTTTTTCCAGAGAAATTACTCAGTTCTGAAAATGCTGTTGTAAATATCACTTTACATAAGCACATTAATGATCAAATATTAAATTACCCTTTTGTGATATTTTCTGAGCTTTAATTTTTATTTAATTGAAGCAATATTAGTAGTCCTGTAACATTTAGAAGAATGGCTGTTGTAAGGTCAGGTGCTATTTATCCTAAAGTACATATTTGTCCAACAAGCTAATATTTTTTTAAGACATTATAGTATTAGTTGTATTATATACGTTTTTCTCAGATTTGTGCTGGGGAGGAGGGGTTGCAAGGTTTTCAAAAAAAATTGCAAAAAATGACTACCCATACTTTTTTATAACTGTACTTGAGTTGCCAGAATGCTCTCTGATATAATTTCATCAGCTATCTGGCAGGAAGACAAATCTTGAATAATATTTTGTATGAATGTGGGTTTTTTTTTTTTTTTTTTAACAGGAGTAATGTAATGATCTACTTCCTTTATTTTCTTGTCTTCTGACTGCGGGCTATACTGTATTTAAGAAAAAAGTTTTAGAAGTAGAGTTTATTTAAAAAACATTTAAAACATTCTAGAAACTACCAGCATTTGGCGAAATAGTATATAGTGTTGGTTAAGCATCTAATGGTAGTCCTCCAGATGTAAACATGTTGGTTATAAGGAAAGATATATGTGAAATGCAGTTTTAAAGTGTTGGTCTTCTACAAGCTTTCTACAGAAGTTTACAGACTTTAAAAAAGTGTTTTCTGTTTGACAACACATATAGGTTTTAGTCATATTTTACCTTCTACAAGATAGGTAAGTCCTTAGATGGGTGAAACCTGCCAATCTGGAAGAATTATTCAGTGGTCCTGTTGGATCTATAGCTAGCTATATGAAGTTCTTTTTGGAGCTTATATGAGTTAGACTTTCTATTGCTTTTATGTTTATTGATGTACTACATGGAAAACGCTGTGAACCATCAGTTTTTAATGAAATATTTTTCTACAAAATTATCATGACAGGAAAAGAATTTAATAGTTTATTCAGACTTTACCCTGTCAGTAGAGAATTGTTCTTTCCAATTTGTCGAGTACAGCCTATTAATCTTGTCATTTTTCTAATTTTACTGAAATGTCAGATATTTCAAATCATGCTTATTTTTGGTTTCTACTAAATCATTTTCTTCAGAGAATTACTAAATAGTGCATTAGATGGTAACAAAAGGGAAGCTATTCCCTACGAATGAGTAAAGAAAGATTATACCTAATTTGTGCACTTCTGAAAGATGCTCTCAGCCTTCATTCTCTTGTTTGTATAAGTGAACCACAA